>JAODLC010000047.1:6160416-6176094 GCA_026781145.1 Hippopotamyrus pictus
TGTTCCCTGCCTCGTGCCCATTGCTTCCGGGATAGGCTCCGGACCCCCCGCGACCCAGTCGGATAAGCGGGTTGGACGATGGATGGATGGATGGATGGATGTTATGAGTTTGCCACATGCTGAAATTTGTATCCTGCTCCATCGGTCTTCTGTGTGGCATGTGCTCACAATCATCCCATGTGGATATTCTGAGTGTTGATCATGTTGAGAGGCCTCTGTCACTTTAAAAATTAGGGCGTAGCCCTTGGTACTATGTGATCATCAAACCCGAGGTTTTTATTGGTTAGCAGTGTGCTATGCTGAGTTTATCGTGATGCTGGGTATCCCTTTCCCTGCCTGGGAGGGGTGTTCCTTAGGAAGAAGATGCTGTTTGAAATGCTCAGGGATTCCCTTTATCCCTGCCGTTACCAAATTACCAAAAGCTCATTATGCAAGTTGTTGGTCTTCCATTGGTCAACATCCAATATATGTTTTCTTGGTAGTCTTTAGCGTGCTAATGTGTGCCCACTCCACAGTACTACCTGCACATGGATGGGAGAGGGCACTACGAGTTCAAACCCATCACCAAGGACACGGTGGCCTTTGGGTCATAGGACATGTGGTAACCGAAGTGCCCTTCCAGAAGCTACGTGGAAAATTCTGGAATCGATGTGCACAAAATTGTGTTGTATGTTTCCATTGAAAAAGAATGTTGTTTGTTTGCCTGTTTTATAATTTTGGGACTATTTTCAGGAAGATGTGTGTAAGGAACCTCCTGGTCTTATGAAGATAATATTTTGGAACAAGTGTTTTCTATGATCTGAATGAGTTAAGTGAACGCTCATGGGAGTTTTACTTACACAAAAAAATGTGCTGAGCGCAGAAGAAAAAATGATTGGTTCAGAGAGGAGGTGGATCTATGCGACTAGAGGAAATGGGACCAACCAATCAGATGTCATGGTCCCGCCTCCTTTCAAACCAATCATTTTTTTATTCTGCCTGCAGAACATTTTTGTGTTAATAAAGCTCCCACAAGCTCAGTGAATGTATACACTATTTTTGTACTGAGCAAAATGGTTAAGGGGATTTATTACAAATAATTTTAACTGAAACGTATCTGTGGTAGTTAAGTGGGACTGTAATGTTATTTAATAAGGTAGTTGTTACAGCATTATCGATCTATCCATACATCCATCTGTCCATCTCCTAGCCACTTGCACCCTAAGTCATTGCAGATGTTAGTATTGCAACTTACACATTGTGTATTTAAGTGTATTTATTTATGTGCATTGGGAATACTGTAACTCCGTTAAACACATGGTCTTTTATATGCTCAGTCACCGACAAAGCAAAACACAAGAGTTGAAATAAGAAGTGTGTTAAGTATAAACACTACAGTTTGCTACTGCTGAATTTCAACTGTGATTTACATTTGTTTTATTATGTACCGAAAATCAAGTACTGTTTTTCGTTTAATTGCTTTGTGCGTTTCTGTCCAACAAATTGCGGTGAAGTGACTTGTACGCTAATGAGACTCAGAGAACATTTAAGTAAGTTGAATGAACAGTAGAGGGCAGTATTTGTACTCGCATGCCAGAATGTATTCGAATTACCTCTATGTTCATTTTTTTTATTTCACTCTTTAGCAAAGCTGGATTCTATGTATCTTGTATATGTGTTTAATGTGAATGGTGTATGTATGTGGGCAGGTATATATTACATTGTAGTGACCAAGTGTCCGCATAATGTGATAAAAACCGTTTTTTTTTTTTCCAGTCCCCACAAGGAGAAACTCAGTTTTATAAAAATGTCTGACTACAATCAAAAACCTGAAAATGGTGAACGTCTTATATTTTGTTTGGTCACTGATGGTTAAGGTTAGGGCTGGGTAGGGGTTAAGGCTCTCATTGATGGGATTATGGTTTTCCCATAGAAATTAATAGACGGTCTCAGCGTGCGAAATACCCGTCAGTATTCGGGGGGGGGGGGGGTCCCCATTTCCCTATTGTTGCGCAATACCGATCTTGAGACCCCCTTAAAATTTTGCTTTGAGGCTTTCAGGGGGTCTCATGGGTTAATCGGGGGTGTCGGACCCCCACGTATTTTGCACACTGGGCGGTCCCCAGAAAGATATCAGTACAGGTCTGTGTGTGCGTGCGCATGTGTGTGTGTTGTATTCAATATGTCACACTTTTCTGACAGCCAGAAGTCAGTACACTTTTTAAAAAATTATTAGAAGGTTTGATTTGATTTAACATGAAGTCATTGTCAACTTGCTGCTTTTTTATGTCACAGGCTGCTTATATTGTGGCAGGCTTACAGGCTCTTTGTCTCAGAGGCAAGCAGAGCAGTTTGTCGAGAGAAAGCCCCCTCCACATGACATGCTTAGTATCACACCACTGACTCTGACTCACATGTCTCCAAAGCCTGGCAGAGAAACCATGTTTAGAGTTCTACTCTCCAGATGTTTTTAAATGACTTGTTCTTCCATCTAATTGCCAATAAAACATGAACCATTCTGTGTTCTGCTCAGAACTGCTTAAATACTTGAGGCTTTTCTTGAATTGACTTTCTTAACTATCTGTGAGTGATCTGAAATACTGGTGGTTTACACTAAGCGTCAGAAATGGATTCAGACCATGAATTTAACCGAATCTTGTGTTAGGGATGATGTGAAACCAAGACGTGGTTCTTCCTTGGGTCACTAAGCCTGGAAATGAAAAATGGTGTTTTGTGGCACAATATTCCTTGTTGTTAGGAGACCAAATGCCGCTTAGAGGTCATTGGTGACTGTATCTCTGCAATATTTTTCCTTGAAGGGTTCTTGGGGATTTGAATACACCCATATCTCCTAGTTGTGGTGCTGAATGTGGATTGCAGGACCCCCTCCTCACCCCTCCATCCACTGGTTTCAGCCATTAGTATCACGCTGGAATGTCTCTCCTGAATTCCCTAGCAGTGATAGTCAGCAGCAGGTTTGGCCCCAGACACATGATCGATTTTCATGCCATTTACTCAGAACACAGTCGGGTTCAGTTGTGCTTTAAGTAGGAAGATAAAACTTAGATTGTAAAGCCATCTGGTTCTAATTCCCAGCCTTCGGGTTCAAACAGAGGTCGTGGCCAATCAAAATCGGTGTTATGAATGCTTTACACCATAATTATCACAGGGTAGTGGGCAGTGGTTTAAAGAATACTTTCAAAAAACAGAAACGGCCTTTTCCACAAATCGGTTAAGTGTAAGCTGGAGGACCTTCAGTTCCTCCATATGTGGTATAATTAAGCAGGTCTACCCAGAAACAGGAATGGCTTTGGTGTCAGGAAGGTTAATAGCTATAAACGTCGTTTCTGGTTTCTCTTAGGCCTCGAAAATTGGCACCCCAAGGAATGTCGTTTAGGGAGTTACCAGTGGGTCTGTCCGTCGCATTCCAGTGCCCCTCCAAATTCCCCAGAGTCCCTCCTGCACAATGCAAACCCTCCCTCGGTTACTTCAGTTCCTCAGGAGCCTCGACATGTTTGGAGGGGTTGTGTCATCAAAGATATCCAGTCCAGGTGTTTCCGACGACCAGGATGAGTGGTGGGGAGATGGGTGGATGAATGTTATCAGATATCGCACTACATTGCTATACATTTTTTGGTCCAGTACTCTATAACAGTATTTCCCAGTCCAGTCCTTGGGGACCCGGAAACTCCACATTTTTGCTACCTCCCAGACAGTCCACATTTTCCTTGGAAATGGGAGAGAGCAAAGATGTGGACTGTTTGCGGGTCTCCAAGGACCAGGTTGGGAAACACTGCTCTATAAACTCAGCTTTATACATTATATTCAGAATTGGTGCAACGAGCAGGCAAAGGGGGGCAGGCTCTCCACACTCAGATAAATCCCCTTAAACCAGTCCCCAAGCCCACTCCCCACTCTTCGACCTAGCCTTCAGATTACCTCTGGCACTGACACTGACCGTTTTAAGAATGACAGTGACCACACAATATTAATAATAATTAAAAAATTTAATATAAAATGTAATGATCCAAAAAAAATCTACTACGGAATTTAAAAAATATCAAAATATACACACATTCCTATTTTAATATTAACAAATAAATAAATAATTAGAAATATAAAAATTTACATCTAAGTTAGTGTTCCTATGATTTACTTTGTTCTGATTCATAAATAACCATTATGGGAATGTACAAGTGCTTTCCAAAAATCTGTTTTAAAAAATAGCATAAGTGAGTCAAAGTTAAATTTAAAAGTCCCGACTGACCATTTGAAAAAAGATCATTTGAAAACGTGAGACACGGGTAATAAAACGTTAACACAGAGTTTCACAGAAACCAAATACAAAAATTCAGTGCTTGATCAGAGGGTACACAGGTGCCCCCTGGAGGCATTCCAATAGTGCGGCTTTCCCACGGTCCTCAGATCAGCTCCCCTACACAATTTCCAAGGCTTTTTCCTCTTCTTTAGCTCTTTGGCAGCATTTACAGCACGCCATAATCATAGCACAGATGGCAATGATGAGGAGCAAGATTATGAAGCAGGCACCTGCGAGCACTGGAATCCCATATTCTGGAAAAAAAAATGGCGAATGATAAAAATGACTGCAGTGATCGACAAGCAGATGTCCCAGTTCCCAAAGATTCTGGCTAGTTCTGCAAGCACTGCTTTTCGTTTTGGTGCTGTCTTATTCCTTCATAACGAGGATAACTGGCAGGACGTGATTATGAGATGCAACACTTCAATGAGAAAAAATTCATTACCTTTCTGCTATCCACTTGTCACTTATTGAAGCAACTTTCACTCTCTAACAACCTTTTATGAGGTACCCTGATTCATCAGAGATGTTCACACCAAAAACCACAATATCAAATTTATCAAGTATCTCCCCTGCCGTGTTGGGTTTGATAGTTAATATTCAGACTGCAGACGTTCAGCAGTTTAGTCTGGTGAGATCCTAAATGATGCCATATATGACTCTTTGTCATGTTGAGCCTCTGTTAATACTAATCCGTCATACTAGCCACTAGTGATGGCCAAATGACGCTTCATGAGCCATTTGCTGTATTTTTTGACCCCACTAGATGGCGCACTTGGTTTGCTTTGGGGCATGCTTTGAGTCCTTTTTGAGCAGAGAGCACCATCTAGTGGGCTCAGAAAATACAGCAAATGGGTCATGAAGCTTCTTTTGGCCAACACTACTAACCACGGCTCAGAGTTGCCACCCATCCTGTATTTTACGAGATCATCCCGTATTAACAAGTAAAATTCAGTGTCCTGTTTTGGATACCTACAGGACGTGATTGTTTCCCATATTTCTCGATCTCAAATTTTATCATGGAGGACCCTCTCTCTTTTCTCAGGAAACTTCATGACGAGGAACCTGGGAAGGGTGGCCCCTTTTTCTTCAAAGTGGCAACCCTACCACCACCACAGAAAGATGAAGTCAGCGTCTCTCACATACCGTCGATGATGGAAGGCGACCTGGCCTCAGAGCACTTCACATGGCTGAGATCTCCCAGCTGCTTATCTATGCTCCGAGAGGGGATGTAGGCCTGGACGCTGAAGCAGTAGCTCTCTCCTCTGTCCACCTCTAGCTCAATATGATTGTTTTGAGTTGTTTGAATTTTCTGTGGATGGAAACAAACAATGAAGAACTGACTTAGCGCACTTAGCCTCAGTCATGCAGCATTCACAATGAATGACAGAGTACCACAGAACGACCGTGTTTGACAGGTGTGTGTGAGCCTGGGTAGATCAATCAGAGGAAAAATGCTGTTGAGAGGCAAATAGATTTTTCTTTCTCTACGTTCATTTGCTCTTCATGCTGCCATGGGTCATTTAAAACTGATTTAGAAATATCTAATTGAGCCAGTAGTGTGATCTGGTAGCCAAGTGAATTGTTATGGGACTGGCCCACCTGATTTTCTGCTGGCCTACCCACACTATATATCATTTCTGGCTCTGCTATTGGTGCACAGGGCTTGTTTTAACTAACAAAAGTTCCAAACTTTGTTACTCACTCTTCCAGTGCTCTTTGCTTTTCTGTATACGACTCTGTAGGTGAGGTCCTCCTTAAAGATATCCCTCATGTTTAATAATCTTTCTCCGTGGTAAATTGCTGACAGTGGATCGATGATGTGCAGTGTTATCTTGGATTCCTCCTCGCTGACTTTGATCTCGAAGTCGGGTCTGCCAATTAAAGCTGAAAGGAAAGTTATTTTATTTAAAAGAAATACCGCGATGGTGCAGGCCTAGCAGTTCAGGTTGTGCACATGCTCAGTGAGTTTAGATAATACATACTGTCAGTGTATGGGCAAAAACTTTCGGATCTGGTGTACGGAAACTCCACCAAGTCGACGGTAAATCCAGGCAAAGTCTCGGACAAGACATCGGCGTAGTAGGTGTGCTTCAACTCCTGAAACAGTTTAGTCAAATCACACTCTGTACTCATGCTCTGGATACAGTTAGGATTCCTCTCTCCTTCCGTGCCAGTGCTGAAATTGGTTCAAGAAGAAGGAAATATATTTCGTCATTTTATTATTATGACACACATCCTCAAATAAAACATGCCAAGCTTTAAAAAAATCTTCACTAATACTACCAAAACGACATGCATGCACTCCTTGCTGCAGAGATTTCAGCTACCCAACATGTAACAAAATATAAATATGTATGAGAATCGCGTTAAACTACCGCATTTTTCTGAGAATAGCGTAATAATTGGTGTCCAACAAACTAACGTTTAAAAATCATTAATCATGTAAACTAATTGAGCCATGAGGTAATCCTAACTTACCCATATAATTCCACGGTATAAGAGTAATTTGTAGGTATGGGATTCCATGATAGCAATGTCTTAAAATTGTGGGAAGACCAGGTAATGTCTGTTGCCTTCGGCAAGTAATCGTCTCCTGCAAAATGAAAAGAAACACTAGTTAACCACTGTTATGTCACAGTTATATAATGCGTGCATTTATTCAATATAATTATTTACAAAATAACAAGTAGGCCTATCAAAATACGCATCGCATAAGTCTTACACTCGTTTCGTTTTAAAAATATGATTTCAACATCTTATGAGAAATCGCCAACACCAGCATGAAGCCTTACGTCAACTCATCTCTGGATTTTTGGCTTTGTCATGCATCTATCTAATACACTAGTAGCCTAAATATTCCATATTACCAGCCTGAAGTGACATTACACTCTAAAACATCTAGAAACAAAACTAAGCGTTTGCGATACACTCCAAAGAAAACCAAATTACTAACCTAAGACGTTGCCAATCCCAAAAACTGAGAGAAAAAGTCCCAAGAAAACAAACGTCTTCGTTCTTGCCATATTGTAATCTTCCAAAGTAAAATATCCTGACTGACCGACTCCTCTGTGCGTAAGAAAGTTTATATTGTTAAATAAATTAGAGTTTATCTTGCTTGCTTGAGATACCATCAAACATGCGCTGCCTGCAAGCATTTATTGAGTAGCTCTTGAGTCACCGCCGCTTTAAATCCCATGCACGCCTACGTGTAATATGTCATAGCATGGGTCCAAATAAGGCTATCCGGCGCTTGGGAGTGTAATTGCGGTGAGCAGCATTGTGCAAAAAGTCGTACAACCAGTAGCCTATGTGAGGTACTTTAATAAGTAAACCGGAATGGGTACCCAGTATAAGTAGTTTTTGTCTTATCTGTTCTATGGGCACCACACGTGCTGCTTTTTGTTGCCATTTTAGAATTGCTAAACGTCTGAAATGAACTGTTCTCCCTGCCTGCGAGAAAACATGACAGCTAGGCAGCGATCACGTCAAAATGTACAGCAAGTGCACGTAATAATGTTACTAATAACTGTAGAAGAAGAGATATGTTAAGGTATGATTTAGTTCTGTTATCCCCTTTAGACATCAGTGTTAATATAAGTTTATCCACTTTGCAACCTATAGTAATATAAATATTTTGGTAATGCTATAAGCCCCACTAAGAGGAATTTGTTTATTTGTCGCTTTCTTCCCAGAGGCAGACTGCGGAATGGTGTAAGGCAGTAAGCCAAGAGGATGAGAATCAAAGCCGCAGGGAATTGTCTGTATGTGACCCTCATTACAGATAGATCTAATGATCGAGAAATCGATGCCCGGCGCATTAATAATGTGTATGAGCAAACCATGGTAACTGTGGCTTTGACACACACTGCCCCCGCAAGAAGACAGAATGGCCACCTTTAATGGAGGTAAAATAAACCACAGCGGGATTGCTGCAAGGTTTGTTTGATGGCGTTCTTCACCAGAATAACCACTGACTCAGGCCACTTGGCCGAACGTGTATGCTAATGACTTAGCTAACGGTTACGTGTCTGCCCAACATTCTGCGGTAGTCTAGCTTTGAATAGACTTACAGGTTCATATGTCACATAGATCTATAGAAGGCTGGGTTGGACATCCAGTTAAATAATAATCTGCTTCCTTTATGACACACTGAGTCTGGATATATGTTAGGTCACGGTTTCCCCTGATTTTTCCACTATACAATAAAAAACGACATGTGATCCTTTTCAGTTGACCACCTCGAAATCACGTCCCACTTTTTGTGGCCAGACAAACCCACCTACCCCAATCTGTCTTAATGCGTCTACCAGCTACATTTCCATTTTCTCAGATCTCCTTTTTATGGGCTTCTCTGAAAAACATAGGCTGCCAGAATGACGTCTCGACTGTATCGGAATCGTTTCCACACTAACATATGGCTTTGCGCTGAGCTGTAAGCCGAAACGGCTGTTTTGTCTGGATTATCTAATTGCGTTAAACATTCCTGGAATATCTACATGTACTTTGAGTGCTACGATACCTGCATTTGGGCTTTGATATTGATGCTGGAAACGTTCAGGAAAACCACTTTTATTATCCTACCTTTGAGAGAACTATGTATGAGATTAGGCACTGATTACTGAAGCTTATTAAACATTCTTGCCTAGATCTTTTGGACCACAGACTGCATTTTTCTGAGAATAAGAGCACAGAGGCCTGATGTTCAGAACACAGCAAATGACCGCTGTGCTGCTGATCCTGATCTGCAATTAAGATTATTCTCCTTTTAGGACAATAACGGTGTCACGTTACGAAGAAAGACGGAGGCGAAGGCAGTCATGGGGAAAAGCAAACAGGGTTTTATTAAATCAAAGCAAAATAAGTCAAAACTGAGGTAGGGAAGACTAGACTAGACTAGGCTAGGACACAGGACTTAACAGGGGAGCACACACAGATAGCAGCAACAGTAACCAGACTGGGGAGACAGGGAGGCACTATATACACCACTGACGAGGGAGCAGACAAGACTAGAGGCACCTGGGGTGATCCACACAAGGGCTGTAACGAGAGGAAGGGTTAAATGAGTAACAGGTGTGGCTCATTAGAACCACACAACGGAGAGAAGGAGGGGAAAGGGATGCAGGGCGTGACAAATGGGGCCTGGGTATGCCATATGTGCACAGGCCTAGGAACTGGGTGGGGGGAGCACGTGTTCCCCCCCCCATTTGTATAACTTGGCTTCATTGCCACGCCCACTCCCCCCCCCCAAAAACAATTTGCATTTACATGGTTAAGTTGTGGCCCCCCTATATCAAACTGTCTCCTATGTTTTTGCATATGTGCTTGGTGATCATGTGACCTAGTATACATTTAAAAAAAAAAAAAACAAAAAAAAAAAAAAAAACCACCTGCTGCTGGTGCCTGTAAGGGACCTGCTGACCTGCTCAGTGCAGAAGCCTGATAAGGATAGATTGTAGTCCTTCATGCTGAAAGCCTGGGCACACAGGTTACAGCAACAGTGGGGGATTTCTTGTGATAGTTTATGAATTTTGTCATCGCAGATGCATTTCAGCCGTAATTGAGAGACCCGACATCAAGACCGAAGTCGACAAGGAGGAAAGTAACTCAAGCTCACGGCAGCTTTCACACTAGTGCCTAAACCCCCCCCCCGTGTGGTTTTCTTTACTCAATTCTCCCATGAGTAAAGCAGCTATTAGCCAGAAAGACCTTTTCTGTAAATGTCTGACATAACCTGCACTATGTAGACACTCAGATAACCATCTGCTTTGCATCAAATCTTGTCATTGTGGCCAGAGAAAATGTACATAGTGGCCAAAAGTCAAAACCGTTCCAATTTTTAGAGATTGCAGAGCTATATTTCAGTTACTCCAATAACTTATTTAATCATCCAATGTGTGATATTCGTAACATTCTTTAATTGTTTGGAAACATTACCGTTACTATTAATGTACTAATTCTTAAAGCGTAATGCCAAAAATGCTGTGTTTCTACAATTTTGGCCACTAGCGTAGACCCATGTGACTGAGCGTTGGTGAAGCACATTTGCAGACGACGGTTTCGGTTTTAAGGGTACAATGAAAACTGAAGGGGACTTCCCACGACTAACAGCTGCAGGATGGGTACTGGTTCTGCAGAGATTCATGAATCTGGGGGCATTCCAGACCAACTCACTGATGGGACTAGTCTCAGTGGAGCAATAAAACAACAGGGGGTTTTAGCAACAGAAGAGAAAAGGTTGTTGATTGAGGAGATGGAGCAGTCAGTAATTTCTTTCTTGGAAAGAAAAAATCCTGTTGAACATTAGGCTGTGGCCAGAAATGCGACATCACACAGTTTCCCACAGGCAGAAGACATCACATCCATTTCTAATACAGTTGTTTTGTGTCCTTGAAGACTGTTTATCTTCATATGCTTCCACTTACTAAACATGTAAATAAAAACCAAAGATGGTCCCGTTTTTGCCGTTGGTCAGCGAACGCTACAAACCCGCAAGCAAGACGCCCGTTTTAGGACATCCGGGAACATCCGTTTACATCCGGTTTTGACCTTTGAGCCTAAACCAGCAGGTAGGCGAAGTTTCCAAACATTTCCCAAATGTCCTTAGAGACTCTTGGTCAGAACACATAACACCAGCTGTCAGCAAAAACAACAGAAAATGAGAAATGTTGAAGCTCCATGCGGTTTAACACATCTGGATTGTATTAGATAAAAATAATAATATTGAAAGCTACACTTTGCCTACATTGATTTCTTATTCGGTTTGGTACCGACATCTGAAATTCTAAAATACATTTTATGCTACAATAATTCTGATTTGATGATTTTCCCAGTAACACAGAATAGAAGTGTGATCCATCCCAGTGGGGAAATTCTCTTTCTGCCTCCCCCCTTCTTGCTCCGCACGACCCACACAGACACATATACAGGCGAGTGTGAGCTTGGGGGTCACAGCGCAGGGTCGGCCAGCAGCCTGGAGTCTTTCGTGTTATAGGCCTTGCTCAAGGGCCCAACGGCAGCGTCTCATGGAAATACCTACATACAAGAGCACATTCATCCCGGCAGCGTTTCTCTAAAACGGGCGTCTTGCTTGCGGGTTTGTAGCGCTCGCCGACCAACGGCAAAAACGGGACCATCTTTGGTTTTTATTTACATGTTTAGAACTGTGGAAAAGCTCCTCCTTGACTTCACAGGAATTCAAGGTGACCAGTGTTACCCCTGTCTTTGGGACTTAAGAATCTCACCTGCGTTCTCACCCTTCAAAGTCTCCCTCGGGAGAAACTCAGGCTGCTCTTCCCTTTCTTATTTCTGGGACCCCACCAAAAAAAGCATTATGGCCCTCCCCACCCTCTGCTAGTGTAGTAACTGTCTGTGCCCAACAAGGGGCCCCCAAATCATGGAGGCCCCCATCCAAATGCATGGTTTGTGTGGTTGTAAGCACCCCCACTGGTCACAATGCTCACCTACCTGCTACGGGTGAAGCTCAGGGGCCGTAGAATGCTGTGGAGCCAAGATCACTCTCAACAAAATAAGTACGATAAAATAAATACAACCATCAGTACTTCTTCCACACCTGTGCTTCAGTCTCAGATTGAGAGCAGGTTAAGGACTTTTGATGACGTTATGCACCGTAGATGATGAGACTTGCAAAGCCTTTGCAATTTGACATTGAGGAACATGGTTTTTAAAGTATTCCACAATCTTTTTACTCACTCTTGCACAGATTGGAGAGCCTCTGCCCATCTTTACTTCTGAGAGACGCTGCCTCTCTAAGACATCCCTTTTATAGCTAATCATGTTACAGACCTGATATCAATTAACTTAATTAGTTGCTAGATGTTCCCCCAGCTGTATCCTTTTAAACTTTCTTGCTTTTAGAGCCATTTGTTTCCCCCGTGGCAATTTTTTTGGAACCTGTAGCAGGCATCACATTTGAAATGAGCTCATTTAGTGGATAAAGGTCTACAATTTCTCGGTTTAAACATTATCACTTAAACAACCAGAAATGAGCTATAAATCTGCTGCATTGGACTTGCCTTGTACCAGAGGAGAAGCTCCTAGGCCTGTCCCGAGTGGAATGGGTTTAGCTGCAGCAGAAAGAGGATACCACTGAGGTCCATCTTTTAGATCCACTAGGTGGCCAGAGTTTGCAGGTTCTGGGATTTCCACTGATTGGTTAAATAATTTCCACCTGGGACACCAGCTACGTTCCTTTGCTATGTGACTTTTTTATTGCATCATTAATGATGCAACTGGCGCACCCTTAGACGCTGACACACATCGGGTTTCCGATCTCTCACACACAAGGGCCTCGTGTACGTGGGCACTGCCGCATGAAATTTACACAATAACTAGGCAATGTGAGAATTGGCGAGCGGCATCTTTTTGAGATTGGGCCAACTTCCTTGACATCGATGTTCATCTGATGGTTATAGGATGCTGTGTCACAGTGATATTTGTCAATTCAGAACTTTACACAAGTGCCATCCTGCATGGAAGATAGGTGAGACATCAACCTCAGATGTTGTGACTGATTTTGGTGCAACCAAAAGATTCTAAAAAACACAATTCTGTACAGGACTAATATTTTGGAGAGTGAAAACGTGTAAGCAAATCTGAGTAAGTCTGTCCCCTGTTGTCCCCCTAGCCTCAATGGAATAGTGCAACTTTATTAATCTCCATAGTTTACAATCTTTACACTTACTCCATCTTGCTCTCCATGAGACATGCAGAGAGGTTACAGCAGGTTTGGGGGTCTCAGTGCAGGGTCAACCAGCATGCAGCACCCCTGGAGTTGGAGGTTTAAGGGACTTGGTCAGGATTCTAATGGTTGGATCAGTCTGTTAGTCCCAAGATTTGATCTCATAACCTTCTGATCACTAGTCCTAACTCGCTGAGCCACAGGCAGCTGCCTGTCACTCTAAGCATTAATCTCCTTTCTGCTTTTGTCATGCGATGGTAGCGATGGTAACAATCAAGTTTTAAAGGCCTCTGTGTTTGGTTTTAGAAAATATGGATGGGGGTAGCAATTGCATAAGGGAGAGTCCGGTGACGTGGGTGTGTGTGCTGGTAACTTCCACCCAGACCTCATTCCTGGTAATGTGCATTCAGGACCTACTCACCAAGAAGCCCTCATATGACCATCTGATTCAAGCTGCAATTTAAAGCTCTCCACCCAGGTTGGTCCTTTTTGGCCCCATCAAAGCTGTTTTCGGTTCCCCAGAGATTGTTTTGGGCTGTCAGTCTCACCCCTACAAAATCCGATTAAAGGAATGAGGACCAAAGGACAATATCTACCCTGATAAAGGCTTGATTCTCTGCCTGGGCCCATTCCATCCTAACTGGAGGCTGCATCACAATAGGATTATCATGTGCTGTTGGGTCCACTTCTTATCGGCTACTTTGTTGATTGCCATTTGTCGAAACGAGTCAGTTAACGCACATGGTAACCCTACTTGCCACAGACTGTAGGGCCTCATGACTTCCCACTGGTTACCAGTTAAGGTCTGCACCTGACTTAGAGACTTTAATGCCTCGTAAACCTTGTGGTTTCTATGGCCAGTGAGGAAGACGGAGGAACTATTTCTGTACAATGAGTAACTGAAGCCCCAGTTCTCCAAGATTGCAGTTGTAGCAGGATGATCCTTTGAGCAAAGCACCCAGCCTGAATTGCACCAATAAAATAAATAAGAAAATGTAAACACAAAATCATCTAAATATCCAGCAGAATAAATAAAGGTTGATTAAGAGCCACTGCAAGATTCTGATAAACATGTTACCCGTGAGTTACTCTCAGGCAAGTAAATAAAATGTTTAAATAGTGGAAAGTTTGGTAAGGGCTCTAGACAGAATGAAATTACAATAGTGGAAGTGGTTGTATAACTTCCTTTTAACAGTTATAATTTAGTACCCAAAAGGAAGTCTCCTATTATTTCAACATTCATAAAAGAAATCCTCCTTCCCCTGCGTATCTCTCTGTCAGCTGTTTGTTTTAACCAAGCATCCCGGATTTATTTAGTGACATGTATATTTCAAGTTGATCATTGTTGATTGTTGCTCCATTGATGAAGATGCTTAGTCACATTTGATCTGTTACGCATTTGCACAAATAATTAAGCCACTTTGTTTCTTCAAAAGTGGAAAGGACTAAATGTGGAGTAATTATGTTTTGCAAACACTGACTGTCCTTCCATCCATCCATCCATCCATCCATCCATTATCTATACCGCTCTATCCATCTGGGTCGCGGGGAAGCTGATGCCAATCTGTTCTTCCATTTCACCTAGATATTTTTAAGTGTATTTTAGGATGCTGAGTAAGACAACTATTTGGTTCTGTTTAATTTGTCCATGTTCAGCTGTCTTAGTAATGTGACCTGAATTGGTAAATCATTAGGATCTGACTCATTCTCTCCAAAGAATCATGCTTTGGGTGATTACAAACAGATGTGGCTTGTGGCAAAGAAGAGAATTAGAAATTGCTCGTCAGAATCGAAGATACGCTTAGTGTGGCACCGGCAAATTGTAGTTTCATCAGTGATCAGTGGATTGACACAAAACAAATCAACCGGATCTCAGGGATCATTTTAATGCCCACTGAAGCAACAGAGGTCACCTGAATAACTATGTTAAGTTTCACTTCTATCTTGGCTAATCCTTACATAAGAACATAAGAAATTTAGAAAGGAGAGGAGGCCATTCAGCCCATCAAGTTCGTTTGAGGAGGAACTTAACTCATAGCTTATTGAGTATCTTGAGGCCCAACTCGACGGGTCAGAAAGTGCACATTTCCCAACCTTCCAGCAGCCCAAGCCCCCATAAGCTGCCCTTGGGAGGGTGAACCTGGCTCGGCACTCAGAAGGCTTGATTCTCTGCTGCCTTCGTTACTTCATTACACACACCACACTTTGATTCAGGGGTTAATTATCTCCTGTAGCAAGGAACAAAGATGTTCTCACACAAAGATCTGACAGGAACGTGCTGTTACAAATGGCTGACAGATATAGAAGTGCATCATTCACAGATGTGTAGACCTGCCAGGCTGAAGAACATGATTTACAAACTCTGGTCTAATGCATAATGTATATGTAGAAATTGTCAGTACATTCAGTAGTATACTGTAATGTATGTGTACATTGCAGCTAAGAAATGTGTTTAAATGTCTGTTTATCTTTACAGGGGCAAATTGCTGGAATTGATTTCAAAAATTGTAATTGATTTTTCTGAATCTTTTATTAAAGATGGCTTCAGTTTTGCTGACACGTTCAGTACGGCCTTCTGAAAGACCAGGCTGGGCACTTGTAGTACACATTGAAAGTACTTCAAAGGAACACGTGCTCAGTGACATTGCTGGAGGCTTTTACCTCCGTCCCCCATAATCCC
>JAODLC010000047.1:6180228-6202366 GCA_026781145.1 Hippopotamyrus pictus
TTTGGATTTTTACAACATTATTGTTGAAATACACAGTCCTGAAAAAGGGACGTTTCTTTTTTTGCTGAGTATATATGTATATTGATGGGCTGACAGTAAAGATCTCTTGAAACTCTTGAATAGCTCATAGACAAGTATACCTAGCTAGTTCTGGGTAAGACTGGACGAGTTCTGCATTCAGGGAAGCCATTCTGTACAGTAGAAATGCCATTGGCTGGACGTTTTTGGTTCATGTCCTTTCTCGGTACTTTATTAGACACTGTAGTGTGAGAATATCTAGTGGTCCCACTATTGTACACAAGTCTCACCGGAGCATTGGCCATAAAAGAGGGTAGTGCAGGACACTAGGCCCCCTAGTGGACGTTGACATTGCTGGCTGGAATTCCCTATCACCCTCCCAATGACTACCTGCCAGAAGCAGGTAAATTGATTTTGATAAAAGTGTTCTGACCATTGGATTCAAGTTAAATATACAGGGGATTAATGTGCATATTGGAATATTTTCTTATATCCAGTTCAGTGGGTACTGCTTTTTATGTGGGACAAAGCCATAGGGTCATGTATCTCACCGCAAACATCAATCAGTTGGTGCACTTGGAATTATTTAATAGTGGCTACTGGACTATTCTTTTAGGTCTTAAAGAGTTGCCTTTTCCATTCTTTTTGGCTTATGTGAATTCTGCACTAGTCTATTCGGTTTTCATGGCGTACCAAGGTGAAAAATGACACTATAGAGAAGCAGAGTCTGACTATCAACCTATGGTCCTCAAACTCCATAACCTCCAGGGATGGTGCATCACAGTTGGGTTCCACTGTGTCCACCACCAAAGGCTTCACTGTGTGAAGGACACTAGCACTAGGATCAGTGGCATCTGGCATTGAGATGTTCCACAATCTTAAGTGGGTGGGGGTGTTGGCTTGTGGAAGGGTCAGGGGGGCCAGGAGACAAGACACAGTCTTGTTCATTTGATCCATCTGTGTCTCATATGTGTAAACTGTTGTGCTGTATTTTTCCCTCTGTTGAACCTGACCACAGTCCCAGTTCTTGTGCTACTGAAGACCAGTGCTTATTTTGATTTTTTCCATTGTCCCCGACTCCTACACCCACAATATTTCCTGTTTTCATCTGCTGAATCTGCATTTTTATTGTTTGTTAAACATTACCCATTTCTACTGAAAATAAAAAATCCTTTCTATGGAAAATTGTCACTGGTTGCTATGTGCGTAGCTACACTTATTGTCTTTTTTTCTGAAGAAACAATCCGTCATTCCATTCCACTGTTTCCATTACGAAAGAAAGCTCCTTATGCATCTGATAACAGTAGTTTAGAACATGTTACATTTAATAACATCTTCTACATTTTCTAAACCAGTACTGGTCCACAGCCAGTGCCCTTCAGCTGCTATTCTACCAGGACATAACCGGTCCACAAACAATTATTGGTTGGAAATACTTTTTCTATACCAATTATTTAACATAAGGTCGCAGATGAACAACTACCAATCCACTGCAGGGCACAAAAAACACACGCGCACACACACACCCACACACACACTAATACAGGCAGAGGTGTGTACAGACTACAGGCAAGACAGAAATATCAGTTTACCTAGATGCTTATTTTTGGCCTGCAACGGAAAAGCAGAGAATCAGGTCAGCACATGTGGAGCATACAAACTGCACGGGGGGGATTTTTGTTGTTTTTAAAGGATTTTGTTAAACTCTCAGCAAGACTGGAAAAATCCTTATATGTCCTGTTAAAAATATAATCAGGTCACAAGCAGTTGAATCTGGCATGGTTTTCTGTGCATGCAAACGCCTGGATAACTTTTAGGCAGTGATAGTGTAAAGAAATAGTTCTGGTGGGAAACCAAATCTGTTTTCAATGAAGACATTTTGTTTTGTTGTAGTCCATCTATTTTCCTACAGCCCCACTCTGCCTATCCAGGCACTTACACTTGGATTTGCTGGAGTTCAGTTTGGGAGTGTTCTGATTGGCCTTTCATGATCATGTGACTTCAGTGTGCTATGCGCTACATACATGTGTTATCTGCCTTGCTTACAGCAGTAAAAATGCTTTAAGGTGTATGTGATTTGCAGGATCATGCTAAAATCCACCTCAGGAGAATTATCGAAAACTCACTTATTTCCTCTTGATTTCACTCACAAGAGATACGAGCACAAATGCTTTTGTGGGCAATTTCTGCTCTGTTTAGGTGATACCTGATCCTATTTCTTAGGCAGCCTCTGAACCTGGCACCCCACCAGGCAGGTAAACCAGCAGTAAGTCTGCCCTCTTGTGGCTGCAAAGGTCACTTCTTCAAAATAATTTCAGGCGCAGCTGAGGAATTCCTTTTTCTCGGTCCTCAATTCTTAGTCAGAGGAGAGCTATGACCTAGAAAACCACAGTCTCCGCCCACACCAGGCTGAGTAAATTTCGACACGCCCTTCAGTGGTAAGCGATTTTTTTCCAAGCTGCAGGGAGCAAAGCAGCTTCAGTTAGACCTTGTGTCTGTTGACAGATATCGCATAACAACATCGCTATATGAATTAGATATAAAGAGTTCAGAGACTTATTATCCCCATAATGTATTTGAAAGAAATATTCAATGTTCATTTATTGCTGTTTATGTAACATAATTAATTTATTCGTAATAACATTTGAATAGTTTTTAATATTGTACTTCAACATATTTCTGAAAAATCTTTGTGCATTTTTATTTCACCATAAGCATTCACTCCGAATCATACCTACGTAAAGCGCATTTCTAGAGCAAACCGTCATCAGACTTTGCTCTCGGTACATGCGGCCGGCCGACGTAAAAATCGGCAGCACTACTTTCTTTAACCACCAGGTGTCATCAAATGAACAGAACCTTATTTTCTCATTCTCGTCAATTTGTCTGTTCTGGGTAAACAATCCCCTGCTCTTGGTTTGTATCACGTTATACCTCTTCTGTAATATTTTATCACAATGCATAGCCGAAAACCTGTGCCAGGACTGGTATATTGTATATATAAACTATCAATTGAAATCAGCAATGACCAGAAATCTGATCATTTTCATATATTCCATTTTGCTCTCCATACTATTTACACATGTATTGGGGTTAAGGCCCAAAGGTGAAATCACAGGGGATTTGAACTAGTGGCCCTGCCGATTACAGACACAGAGTTCTATGCCACAGAGTCAAATGAGTATATATTGCTGCAGCTGTATAACTTTTAATTTCTGTCAAATTAATGAATTTTGTTTATATGATATGATTTTTTTAATATTGTGTTAACACAAAGGTGAATAAGAAGACAAAACAGCCACACTAGGAAATATCAGCTTGAAAAAGAAACTATGTAAGTATCAAAGAATAGAAAGACCAGTATGAGTCCCGGAACGTGGAACCCAAGGCCAGGACTCGCTCGCCCATCTCCTTGGAGCCGACTGAGCCTCCAGCCACTGAATCGCAGAGTCATAACATCCTGTCATTATATCTTATGGCTACGTCTTCATTGACTGTAGGCTCTAAAATGGAAACACGCAGTGTGGTTTGGTTCTGAATGACTTTTCAAAAGTAGATGATAAGCTAGCACAGCTTGTGGATAGTGCACTGGAATCTGAGAAGCTAACTAACTTTATTACCCAAACTGGATTGCTAGATCTGTAACAGGTTGTTAAGATTTTCAGTACATACAGGGGGTGGACCTAAATATTATGTAAAACGTAACGCATTCAATGGCCCTTGTCACGTGTTGGGTCCCAGGAATCAGCCAGGGTATCCAGGCCCCTCCGACACCCCGGTGAGGTGGTAGACCTCTTTGCAGACTCCAAGTTGGAAAACTGGGTGTTTAACACAAGAGACCAAAACATCCATCCATCCATCCATCCATTTTCTGAAACCACTTGTCCTATTCAGGGTCGCATGGGGTTCAGAGCCTATGGGCACAAGGCAGAGAACAATCTAGGATGGGATGCCAGTCCATCACAGGACACACACCCACCATTCACACCTAGGGGCAATTTGGTAACTCCAGTTAACCTGTTTTTGGACTGTGGGGGGAAACTCGAGTACCCAGAGGAATCCCCACGATGACATTGGGAGAACATGCACATGAGACCAAAACAGTCAACTCATAATTGATTGCCTCCACTCAAAATAGAATAGGTTAAATTAAGACTGAAGCCCTGCCCTCTTTGTTAAACTGTCCAGCAAATGCAGTTTGCATAGCATCGCTGTGAGAAAAATCACAAGCTGTGCTGAGAGCTGATGACCAGCGGAGAGCGTGAGCACGCTCATTTGGCTATTTTCTGCATGCTGAGTCATACTGTCCGTCAGTGGCACAGTCTTGTCTGTGCTTTTGGGCTCCTAGTGTCCTTGTCAAGCCTACATGCACATCATTGAAATTTCAGAGATTGGTTTTAAAGCTTAATTGCCTTACTTTTACCAGTCGGATGTAAAATCTTCCTGTCTGTTTAGTTAAAGTCGATGTGTGTCCACCCCAACCCCTGAAGCAGAGACACTTTGACTAATGGCATGAAAAACTGTCATGAAACCCCAGAGCTAATAGACTCCAGATTGCTGAAATGAGTACAGTCCTCAGTGTTGCCTTTGGACACAATCGTAATCCCAGTAGGCTACCAGTGCTCAGCAGAGTCAAAGTGGAACAGCATCTCTTTATTCATTTATCCCCCATCCCACTCTACCTACGCGCCACAGAAAATTCTGGAAAACCGGGTTTCCCTGCCTCCTTTTGCGATTCACCTTCGCTCTTGGCCCTCCACTGTCGTGCTGCTTAGCAAGAAAAGAGAGATTCAACTCCCATTGCTGATGGTGTCATTGCTTCTGCTGGGAATCAAGACAGTCAATTTAAGTGCAATCAACTGAGTATGGCGAGCAACCAAACAGCAGTATGAAGGAAGAGAACGTTCATCGATTATCAGAGCTGCAGTGAACAAAATAACCAAAGCAAAATGCTAATGTGATATTTCAAGCAGTGGATTACGCGCAAGTTTTTGTAGGAAATGAACAACTAGGTTAGGAGTTACTAGGTCTGTGTAACAACCAGGATGTAGGTGTTGTGGCATCAGCAAGGCACAGATGAGGACTTTTCCAGAATGTTTAACTAACATCACATCCCCATGTGTTGGCCTGACTTGCAGAGGAATCCTTGGTGGAGTTTAATGCATATATGACAGCAAACGTCTTAAACGATTCTCAAGTGGGTCAGATCATTAGCAGCATTTCCGCACTGAGCGATTTGTTTGTTCTTCAGCTAATGGCAAAAACCGCAATCCCGTGCCTCTGTTTTGACAAGGAAGCCGTGCTCATCTGATTAGCCTTGTCTAAGGTGTCAACCAGACAAATCAATCCAATCCAATCTGTGTGTCAAATGACTGAATTCTTGCCCACAAGATAATTTCACATTTTTGAAACTTTTCCACGTTTGCATGGAAAAGTGGAATTTCAGTGCATATTTCTGTAAATCGGTAATGGCAAACAGGATTAACTTATCCGAAATGGTCAAAAGCCGCAATGTCTGTCTGTCTGTCTAAGGAACTGAACATTTTTCAGCCAAGACATGAATATTCGGTCTTGAAACACTTTCCAGTCATCTTGATTTTATCTGGCATGAATCACAGGCCACAAAACCAGTAGTAGGAAGAGAAACTAATCTCTCAAATGTTAACATCCCTGTGCTTTTGGCTTTTAGGGAGGAGGGAGGGTGAGCTTAAATTAGACATGATTGCTTTTGCAGAAATGCATTTAAGTTTGATGGGTTGAAGCCTATTTTCCTACAGTTTATAAGAATTCACGACAGAGAGCAGAAATGGAATACAGTATCGAGTGAACGCTTCACATAGCATTAGAAAAAGAGTAGCCCTAGATTTAGCGTTGGCAAGACCCCGGAATCAAGAATTTTCTTCATTTGATGCTGCTGAAAATGGCAGCCACCAGAATAACATCTATCTTTCCACGTGAAGCAACTCCCTGCTGGGTTGGAGGGGAAACTCAGAATCCGTAAATTTGGCTTGAAGCGAGGTGACAAGCGTGGCGGTACCTCAGCAAGAAAAGCTGCTTGGGACACAATAAGCAGAGCAGAGACGGGTCGAAGCTTCTCTGGCCGTCGGCCCCCAAACTGCATTCCGAGGCCCGAGGGGCTCCTGGCTTCCGTTTCGCAAGATTCCACCGTTTACATGGTAACCAGCGTTTTCCTAAACTCTGGAGGTCTGTGTTTTCAGTTTAAATTCGGCCGCTAAACAAAGCGACGATTATCTCCAGGCAAAGAACTGTGTTGATGTGGGGGAGGGGGGGTGGACTTGAAATAGTGCCATAAGACCTTTCTCATGAACTCCAGATGAAGGTTTCTGTCCTCCAAATGAAAAGAAAAGGCGGCCATCTTCTGTCCTGTGATTTCACATCTGAAATGCATATAGCCTGACACAGCTAGCCATGCACAGGAAAAATGATCAGAAGTAACTGATTTTCTAAATATTTATTTCTGTGGCTGACACTTTACCCCAAAATAACGATTCATTGTGACAATTTATAGTAAATACCTGGATCTGGGGGTATAATCCAAAAAAAAAAAAAACTAAATATTAAAATTTAAAAAGGCATTTAGAACTTATAAACATTAAATGTAGTTATAAAAAACATAGAAGGTTCACACTTCGAAAAAAAAACATGGTAATAAATACAGAGAGAGTAGATTTTACATACATTAAGACCTTATGGCGCATCTGATGTAATAAAATAAAAAATATTTTTAGTAACATGGGAAACAACTCAGAAGAGGGAAAAACCTGTTCCAGTGTTTTTTCTTTTAATTATTATTTTTTAAAAACATCCCACAGTCCAATAAGAAGGTGCAACCAGTTTCCTTCATTCACCCTAATGGCCACGGAGTATTATAATCTTGATATATAATATATTAAAGGCAATGGGGAAAAGACCAGAAGCTACATATGTACACCGGGACTGACATGCATGACATTCCCCATTAAGAGAACAGAACCATTTGAAGAGTCATAATATGAGACATGATTGTAGTATAAAGTACTGGACACTTCATCATTGTGGCAAAAATAAAATCATTACTTCACAGTAATCAATACTTCATAAAAAAAGGTTAAAAAAGAATAAAAGTGGAATGTTCTTAACCTTATGATAAACAGAACTGAGTACTGGTACTTTCTACAGAGTACTATAATTGATTAAAATACTGATGTTTTCGACAGGCGGGAGGAAAGGAATGCAGACAAGCCGCCGTTTTTGTCTTGCACTTCAGTTCGAGCGTAAAAGCTAACGTGGAAAGCAAAAGACTTGCCCTGTTGATTTTTAGGAAGAGAGAGACATAAGGCTGGCTTAACTCGGGTCTGCACTGGATTCTGCCTAATAGTCGAGGGCCTGGTCGTTGTAGTGACCGCTGTACTCATCCTGGTAGTTGAGCGGGTACTCGTCGGGGTAGTCACCCTGATAGTCAGTGTCGCTGGCCTCGGAGCCGTTGGTGCCAGTGCCGATGCCCTGGCTGCCGTTAGCGTGGACCGTGGGCTCCAGGGGAGTGGCACAGTACTTGGGGTCGAAGACCTGCCGGCCAAGCCCGTAGACGCTCATACCCTTCTGGGAGGCCACCTTGTTGGTGCCCATCTGCAGGGAGATGGTGGACGAGTCCAACGGCTGCACCGCCACCTTCTGGTCAAAGATGTCTCTGCGGGTACCAGGAGCGGCCATACCAGCCTACAGACAGGGCACAGGATGTGAGACGGATCCAGCACCATCAGCCTCAGATGTGGGGGGTTAAATGTTTCGTCGCAAAATGATTATTCAGGGCAATTTAACCGGGATCTCTGTCCAAAACCAGATTACACAGCTGACAAGCTTACGGTTTAAATAGCCAAACACTATTTGTTCAGGAAAATTAAGCTGCTTTGTCTGACGGGCCTGGAACTCGAACACAGAGAGGTTTAAGGGCGGAGATTAAGCTTCTCTCGCTCTCATGTATGGGGGTCAGTACAAAGAGACCCAGGGAAAGGCAGGGAGTAGCTTACACAGTGAAAAAACATTTCTGGAGAAGAAACAAGACAGAAATCCATGCTTAAGCTCCAGATACCGATTTTAAACCTTAGCAGTAAGTGCCAGCCAGACTCTCTGGTTGGAGATTGTGTGGGCTTTACTCTCACACCATCCATACAAAGGTAAACAGTAACAAAAAATAGTGACAGAGGGATGGTTCTCACAGTAACGTGCAAAAACAGGATAGAGCATACAAAAGTAGAGGGGCTGAACAACAGGGATTATGCAGTACTGTGCAAAAATCTTAGGAAGCCAAAAGAAATGTTTAAAGCTATTTATCTATTAGTGAGGACGCATTTGCTCAGAACAAAAAAACTATTTTGCATTAGAACAAATGCAAATTAAGAGGAACACAACAAAAACTGTAAGAATTTCTTCTGTTCTCCAAAAAGGTATTTATATCTAGCTGGATGTCTAGATGAACGCCACTTCATTTCCCAAACCTCTCCTCAGGGGCTCCTCTGCCATTCCATGTATTCATTACATTTCACCACCGGTTCTCTTAATTAACTTAATTAGTTAAAAAAAGAAAAGTCAGTGAGATTTTGATTATCTATACAAGGTGTGCCAAGCCAAAAATATCACATGGCTGTGTTGGTTGGATGAGGCAATTACTGGGGTGATTTTAACAGAAGATTTGAAACAGCTAAGCTAACAAACTAACAGGCATAATGGCATCGTTTTACACCAACATGAAGGTCATTTAAACATTTTCTTTTGCTGCCTAAAACTTCCGCGCAGGACTGTACACACAGTGCAACGTGAATGTATGTAAACAAGTAGAAAGATAGCTAGCAGCATGGCAGATGGGTCCTCTAGACAAGAGGATGGGCGGGCTGAGCTAGGGCATTATGGGCTATCAATGCAATGTCAGCCAATCAGAACCTAACTAGCCTGCTAGCTGGACAAACAGCGGGCTACCTAAAGGTGGGCCTACCTGGCTGGCGCCTTTGTTTGTTCCCATCTGCAAGCTGATGGTAGTCTGGTCAAAGGGCTTGTCCGTCTGAATCTTAGGGTCATAGAGATGTCTCCTGGTCCCGTACGCCGTCATCCCGGCTTGACTGGCGCACTTGTTCGTGCCCATCTGTCCAAAAGTTAGCAGGAAGCGAGCTCTTTCAATGAGCTTCCCGAGTCACCCTCAACAGCCAGCACGAGTCCAGAACACATTATCCACTATATACGACGCCTTAGATAAGGATAATCAGAAGAGCACAACTTCCTCGTTAAAACTATCACACGCTCCATCCCTTATAATTCAGACGAGTGACCACAAAAACCAACAGTGTGTCGCTCAGAAGGGTGACAATAGCAATTCAGTAAATGTTACTATCTGGCCTCTTCGGGACAAAGGCACTATATTCCAAATAGTTGAATGTTACTTTTGTAAAATAATGAATTGCAACAAATCTTACACTTTCCTTAACTCCTTTTATATACACGTTAGTGATTAATGTACTGTATTTAATACGCTGAGATGTCATTGTCATCATCCGAGTCTGAAGAAGTGGATGTTGCACAACATTCAAAAATTATTGCAACGTAGAGGCTCCGCTCAGTGATGTAAATGTACCTCGATCGATCTTTAGCCGTGGAAAAAGGAACAAGTCAGAAAGAAGCTGGACCAAAGATTATATACACCTTTCCTACCTTCGATGATCAGAATGATAACAAAAATGATTTTACAAATCAGAAACCATGCACATTACGTCTTAGAGCAGTTAAGCATTGTACATTCTGACCTGTAGCCCGATGACGCACTGTCCAGCCTTTATCTTCTCCTCATTGAACTGCCGTGTCTGCCTGTCGGCATATTTCACGCCGATGTCTACTTTTGTGTCGATGCCTTTCGTCTTGGCCTGTTGAGTACAGTGAGACTCATTGGGGTCAAAGACTCAACGCCAACTTTTCAATGGAAAAAAAACAAAAGCAAAATGGAGATCTTGTTCTCACTCACTGCAGAAGTAGGAGCGTACCATACTGGCCAAAGCGAGGAGTGTGGTCTGGACTTGAGTCATGTTTCCATTTTCAAAGAGGTCGTTCGCTTCAAAGATGTCATTGGGCTTCAAGCCATAGTTCAGAATAGCTTTGATGAAGTTTCCCAGGTTTTCCAGCTGGGGGAGGGAAAGAAGGCATACTTTACGGAGAAGCGGTCATAATTTCACAGGCTAGGTTACATCCCCCACGGAATGCAGACTTGGCGGGGGACTTTAAAGGAGCGCATGCAATTTCTCAGGCTTGCCAATAGCGTGTAAAGCTTTTGTTAGCATACACCAAATTAACATATGCTTGCTGATTAGATGCAAGTTCTGTTCACTTATACATTTTCAGTAATCTGGTGAAAGCGTGTACGTTTGAGGCAGAGTGTGTATACATGCTGAGGGAGACAAACTTCTTACCTTATGCCAGTTCAGTTTAGAATGGTTGATTTTCTTTACCGAACCAGGCTGCAGCTTGTTAATCAATCTGTACAAATGACAGAAATATATAAACAGATATACAGTCACAGGAATACAGTCACACAAACCTGTCTATTTGCTATTTCAGTGTTTGACAACCCAGTCCTCGGTGAAGCCTATACAGTCTGCATTTTTGCTCCTTCCCAGCACATCTGTACCATGCATTTGGTATTCTTGACTGTTCGGTTCCTTCTTGACAGTTTCTTTCGGGTGTGCTGGGAGTGGAGAGGGAGCAAAAATGTGGACTGTCTGGGGGGGCCCCTGAAGGCCGGATTGGGAAACGTTGCTCTATTCATTACAGATACAGGTGACATATCTTGGTGGCACACTGCAGGGGCCACTTTGGGACCGCAGACAGCTCTACAGGAACACAGCCCTCAGTCACTCACTCGCACAGGATGACCCCGTCCTTCAGGCCCTGCTGGAAGTTCTCCCCAATGGGCATCCCCGTCACCTCCTCGATCCAAAATCGCAGCTCCTCCTCCTTCTGCAGGTCATACTTCTGGGCGATCTGCAAGAAGCAGCCATGAGATCTCTCAGACCAATGCACGTGCAAGAAAGCGACTTGGGGGAAGGAGGTCTGACAGGAGAGACCCCCCCGCATGATGAGGTCCAATAGGAGAGACCCCTCCATGAGGGGTCCTACAGTAGAGACACTTGAGACTTCCACGGGAAATCCTCAGCTTGAAGGAGATATCTTAAATCAGTATTTTCCAGCTAGTGGATTGTGCCCCAAAAGTGGATCACAGTACCATATTTAGTGAGTTGCAAAGTGTGCGTAAAAAAAAAAAAAAAAAAAACTCCAGCAGCCCCCCCCACAAATTTGACCAATTTTTTCTAAATTTTCTGTGAAATTTATTTTTCATGACAAGGCCAAACCAGCTGAGAACCACTGGCCTAAACAACCATGAAACCTGCATCTCGGAAAGCTCAATAAAAATCAGAATAAAATAAAATAAAACAACCCACAGTCAACGATTCCTGTTCTAACCAGATCACCTTCATATCCTCCCGGACGAGCACAAATGCGAATTAATGCGGTTCCACTGTAATCTGGTTAGCAAGAAAAACAACCAGTATTTACTGGACCAGACATATTTACACAGACATGAAGTTACAGGCCAGTTCAGCTCCGTTTCACACCAAATACCATACTATAATGTACAGCCACTCTTTGTAATTTGGTATTCAACACTTCATCAGGCTCAGCATATAGCACTTCAAAATGCCTCTTCAAAACACAACGGTATAGTGACCTAGACTGAATAATCATATGTTTGAAATTATGCACCTCAAAATCACATTGATTCAGATATTTAAAAAAAAAAAAATCAAAATAAACATCAGTCAGTTACCTAAATTACCACTTCAGAGGATACAGGAAGGATTTAAGAGGTTGGTTTAAAATGTTTAAAAGTCATGCCACAGCAACAGCAAACAGGCCGTTTCAAGAGAACAAAAGCTGATTAGATCTATGAGAGTCCACAGGGAACATGCAGCACAGCAGATCATCCTGTTTGGGGAGGGAAGATCCTCCTGGGCTGCAAATTACAGGCTATTCTCATTCGCAGCTTTGCTCATGAGCACCCAGGTCCCGGGTTTCTGCATTTGATTGAATTATGTTCTGCAAACATATTACAAGGGGAAGCATCATTTATTACTTAAACACAGCTGGAGGGAGCAAAAATGTGTTCTGTCTGGCAGGAAGCCAGGAGGGAGCAAAAACGTGAACGTGAACCAACCAAGAACCAGGCTAGGAAACGCTAACTTAAGTACTCATTCACCAGACGAAGAGCGTCTACGTGCCAAAGACTGCATGCAGGACCAGTGCTCAACGCTAGCTGCAAAGAAAGCCGTGGCTTTCCGCCCTCGGATTTGCCACTCGCGTCGACTTTGTGTCAGCGTCAGCCAAGGGGATGGGGAAGCGGGACGAAGAATTTAGCTGTGAAGTGGTGAGGTGCTGACACAGTGGAAGATCGGGTTAAGCGACAAAAAGGCTTTGTTACATTCTGAGTGTTTGTCCAGGAACGATGCCAGCAGAGGCAAAAACAAAATAAATTAACCAACTGCAGCGATTGAGAGTTTTACGATAGCGTGTGTATTACTGACTCTACATCTGTGTGGTATAACACACCATTGATAAGTACCATATTTTTTTTTGGGGGGGGGGGGGTACACACACCCTAAAGAAACTTAAATGATTCAATAGGTGAGGAATTGCCTTTTGGTGCTCCACTCCATAGTTGAGGACATGTTTTAAATTCCTACAGCAATTGCCAGCTTATGTTACTCTACAAACTGGTTCCAGTCTCAGCTACGTATTAGTCATACTGTTAATAAGTACCAGAATGGACAGCACGTCCTTCTCTCGCAAACTCTAACTCCGTTTCCACATAGTTTGACATTTCACTCGAGATAAGGAGGAAAATGTATTTTTGATGGTATGGTAACATGGGGTTAAGACAATTTACTACCAAAATTCCATAGATCACAGTTTCATTTTGAAAACCCTTTTCTTTATGCCGTGTATGGATAAAGGTTGGCATTCACCATGTTATGGCTGTTACTCAATAGAACTTGAAGGCAATGAATATGCTCCTTTAAAAATCTTGCTGAGAAGGTGGAGTTTAAGACAGCCCAACTCACGACGACACCCCTCTGAGATCTTTAGCAGTCAGCTGAGTAGTCGTCCGATGCTCATCCATCTTCACTGTTCAGTTCACTTTCCCCTACGTGCACAAAAATTCATTTGGTAATCTTACATGTCTCATGACTTATTGAAGTTACCAAAAACAGGCTTCGATTAAACACAGCAATGCTTTATCTGAAGAGAAGTTAAATGTTCCATGAAAGATAAATGGCTACAGGGGAAAAAAAGTGCAAACTAGAAGAATACTTAACCTTTCCAGACACAAAACAAGCCTTGTTGTGATTCTGAAGCACAACACGCCTCCTTAGTCAGAGCTGACATCTGGAGAAGTAAAAGATCACTGGTCACTGGAAACAGCCCTGACAAACCCTGAGATGGCCCCTTTATCAGTATGGGTATTTGGCAGAGACCCTCCAAGCTTGGAAAATGACCTCTGGTCACTCCTTCTCATCAAGATGTCAGATTTCTGGATTGTGTGGCGACAATGCTGACCGAGTAGCAAAACATGCATCGCTCCTCTTCATGGCCAACAGAGTTGAAAGGTCTGGAGGCAGGATAACACTTTCCACTGCTTCAAGAAGACTGTTTAAAGCAGTACAAAAAGATCCAGTGTCCTTTATGAAAATGGCATGATTGTCAATCCCAGAATCTAAGACTCTGGAAAGACACTGGCTTCATGACAGAAGAATCTGACCTACGTGTTAGCCTGGATCTCGCTCTTGTCATTCCGCTGTTTCCAATGGGGCTTGAAGGAGATATTTTCGGGACACCATTTCTGTTCTGTAACTGCCTCATAAACCATGTCCTTACACAGGCTACCTGGACAGTTGTAGAGGAACTCGCTGGATTTTTTTTTTAGACAATAGACACCTTGTCCTTCTGGAGGCCCAAATTGACTGTGTAACTACCAGCTATGCAACATCACCCCCGCTTCTCCATGTATTAAATGACCTACAAATTCAGCTATCAAAAATGCTGCTGGTGAAAAGCCTTTAACTGAAAATGCAAACAAGTCTGCACGGCAAATATGGTGTTTAGTTTTTGCTCCAGTGAATGGGGAGAACTTCAAGACCACAAACCAACAGCCCCACCATTCAAGGTCTCCAAGCAAAGAAAGAAAATTCAGACCATGAACTTCCTGGATTCGGAGCCATGAGCTGTTTGGCAGATCAGTTCCAGGAAATCATGACACCTCAAGGATGAAGTGGTGACAGATGTTTTGTACCAGGAACCCAAAAGAACGATCCGGTGTCAGCGCTTAAAAGGAAAATACCACACTACCAGCACAGAAGTTCAATAATAAGAGTGGCTGGAAAACACACACACACACATACACACACAGTGTCACACACACACACACAAAAAAATATTGCTGACCACGGAACTGCATGACCCCAGTGTAATTCAACACAAAAGCAGTGCAGCCCAAATACAGCTAAATGTTATAGCAGACTGCAGTAGATGCAGCAGTAGGGCGTATTAGATGCTATATTAGACTGTAGCAAATGCTGTAGTAGGCTGGGACATACCAACACCCCTGCAAACTTTGAGGGATTTCCCGAAAGGCATCTAGAGACTGGAAACTGAAACCTAGGAGGTCCATTAATTGCTGAAATGAAAACGCTTCCACCTCATTCCATCCAACCCCCCATTCTTAAAAAAATAAAACAAAAGAACACAAGCCTGTCAAACTCTTGAATGGCTGGATAAGTCTACTTGCGAGCTCGGCAATAGAGGTCAGTCAGGCCACAGGCTGCCGGCACGTTAGTGACCAAACTCATAAGAGCGAATTTATTGCCATGGAAAATCAGGGGCTTGGAATTGCGATGATTGTGCTTATGTGATGATGGATAGGGAGAGTGATACTGGAATGGGGGCGGAGCCTGTCAGTCTGCCAGCTATTGGCAGCTTGACTTTCAGGTTGCAAGAATTCAGCAGTGGCCTCTGCACTTCGCTCGCAGCGGGTATCCAAAACATTTGTCCCATTCTTTGCTTTCTAAAATTTTTTAATTTAATTTTTGGTGAGGACTTCATTGTAGAAGACCACTCAAAACAAGTGCCAAGTGAATTGTGGATCGACTGGAAAATATTCGAAACGGTAATTTCCACGCAAATCTCAAAAATATCCTGGAAAGCTGAGAGGAGATACAAATGCTAGATAAGAGGAAATGTCCAGAATCAGCCTTATTTATTTTTCCTCGAAACCTTGTCAACAAGCTCCTGAACAGTCAAGTGACATTCCGCCTTATCAAAGAGTCATTGTCTCTGGCTCTGAGATAGACACCTGGCAGAGTGTCGCCAACCAGGTGACTACTGCAGGATCACATATCTTCCCACGCTTCATGGTGCCAAATCTTGCTCTCGAAACAGTTCACAAAAACACAACTCTCCCGGCTAAATTTTAGTTGTGTGGCTTGAATCTCGTACTTTAAAACAAACAAACTTACACGAAATTCAGAGAAATTCTCTGGCATTAACAAAACACAGGCACTCTGCTACACAACATATATAAACAAAAACTGGATACTGTATCAAATTAATTACCAGTATCAGTATGTTAGCCTTCAATGGAAGAAGATTGGATTTTTATATAATGTACACATACAGTCAATCAATAATTGATTCTGCATGCATATACGTGACATAAAACGAACACTTCACTGCAATTCACTGCATAACAAAGTAAGTGCAATATCACTCTCTGATCTAAGTCTGAGAGATCCAGCCCCACCACGGTCAGCCATGTGTGAAAATTTGCAAACCACAAGAGGCGCCACAGTACAGACATCTGAACACATGTTCATGCCTGAAGGCTCCATGTTGGGCTCAGTGAGCCTGATCTGCAGACCACCATCATCTACATGGCAAATGGACAAGATATATATATATATATCGAGGTTGCCAACTCTCATGCATCTGGCATGACACTCACGCTTACAGACCCTCACGCAAGAAATCTTATGTAAAATCAGTATCATTCCATTATAAACCTAAAATCAGCTACATCAAAAGCATTGGGGTAGTCTGCGAACCCTAGAGACTATTTACAGGGTAATAAAACTGTCACATGTACAGTAAATGCATGTACCTGTGTGTGCAGCCTTGTCTCGAACTGAAAATCTCACACCAGCTATTGACCAAAGTCAGCAACCGAAAATATATGGGAAAAAAAAAAAAAAAAAAAAAATTACTGCTTAGGACTGAATTTGTCAGTGCTGAAGCATTTTAGAGACAAGACAGTTTCGAGAGAGATACAAGGGGTGTCAAGCCTTAGAAGAAAAAGAAAAATCAGTAATAACTGACCTCCACTCTCTTGCGAGTGACTATGTTCCCATCTACTAGGTACATCAGTCAGACATCTAACAAGGCCAAACTGCTGGCAGCCAGTTCATTCAAATTAAATAAAAACAGTTTTGTGTATAAACTTCTTGCCCAACCCAACAGAGACGTGGAGAGGTGGCATGGATTAATTTGTACTTTAACTGGAGTAAACAAGCCACATAATAAAGTTTAGCTGAACACAAATTTTATGACTTGACTCTCTTCATTAAACCAAAGAGCCCCTAGGTATGCCTGCTTGGACATTTCCAAAGGGCTGTTTTATTCTCATAAGATTAAAGGCAGATTAGTTAGTGACCAGGACCCTTTCATGGAATTAAGGGACTGATCAGCTTCCTAATAACTGAAAGGACAAAGAAGTGCTCCCAAGCTGAAAAAGTGGGCTATGCCACTCTCACGAGAACAAAAAAAAGAAGAATCATTTGCAAATCCCCTAAGGACCTCAGCTACATTGTGCTGAAGCAAGAAAAGTAGATGGAGTCAGCAAAAGGATATCCCCTCCAAAAAAAAATAAATAAAAATAATAGTTTTTCATCTTGAAATAGATTGTCTGATCAACATCAAGTTAAAACAACCAAGGGGTTTCGTTTTTTTATTTTTTTTTTTTTATTTCCGCAAAGGATATATTGACCAATCTGTTCTGTGGAAACTCCTTGCAACTGAGGAACTTCTCCGACCAGTGCGAGCTATTGCACTTATCAGATGGAAATTGCCCATTAGAGCGCACTTAAAAGTCACAGGGCTGAGAGGGTACTGCGGTGGGGATGAAGAGGACCACCCCCCTTTTTACGAAATAGCAACAGACTCTTGTTACCAGAAATGAGACGTGGCGTGTCTGGCACTCACGAGCGGCAGCGAAAATGTCGCTGCGTTTCACCCATCCCATGCACCGTTTCAAACGAAATATGCAAAAATAAAATGCATGGGGCGCTGCAGACTTTTGCAACAGCTGGGCGATGGTATTAGTTACTTGGAAGCGGACAATGGGGAACAAAACCGAAAGTGCAATAAAGAACTTCGACCAAAATACATTCACATTCATCAACCAGATGTAAAAAAAAAAATAAAAAAAATCTCGCATCTGAAAGGTTGGCTTTTGGAGTCTTTTCTAAGGGTTTCCGATGATGACTGCAGGGACCTTTATTTGTACCCCTCGCCACAGTCTAGCTGTCTTCCTTTGACGAGGTCACACACAAAATGACATTGATTTTTATCTCAAACCCCCATTTTATCTGCAGTAATTCGCTATGACTGTTGGGATACCTTGCAATAAAAATTAACGATATTGTGCTAATCGCATTAGTATCCCAATTATAAATAGGCGATACTGGGTTATTTACAGTGCGTATGCGATGCTCCACCCTGCAACGTGGATAACACAGAACTTACAAAGACTGTTTATATAGTTACCTGGATTACCATGAAAAAAAAATTTTTACTGGTTCATATGACAGACGAACAACACTGACTTCGTGGTCACCAAATTTCAGTTCATCTTCTCTTTAGCAAAAACACTGAAATTAAGACTATAAAATTAACGCGCATTAAATTTAAAATTTTTCAAAATAATATATACATAAACTATTGTGATTTTCCATTTTGCCATATATATATTCAGCTTTTACGTGAAGGATATGACATGCGGTGCTTCACCTAAAGAGCAGGCATAATACATTCCCAAAGGTGAAACGCAGATCGGGTGACCTGTATTTAACTGAAAGCGCAGCAGGAAACAAAGAGCGCAACCGGACGGATGCCTGCAAGTTTCTCAAAAAAAGAAAAGAAAAAAGAAAACGAGGAACATCACACTTTTCATCCATGATCTTAACATTTCATTAAACGTAAATACGGGAGATCTCCTTTTCACAAGGGAAGCATGGGGAACGCATTGCCGTTTCGGCAGCACTTTAAATAAAATAAAATAAAATAAAAGCGCCCAGTCAAAACGGAAAAAATAAGGTTCAATCGAGCATCGCACTAACCACGGCAAAATCCTTACCTTGCTTTTCACTTCTGCAGAGAGGCCGTAGGTCGGTCCCTTGTTGAACTGAGTCATTTTTCTTTGTTTTATTATATAACCAAGCAATGTCCACAAAAGGATGTAGCTGTGTGTCCCTTCTGTTTATTCGATGTATAGAATGAACAAGAGATAGTTATGCAACGTAGTGCACCGTCCGATTGTTATAATTGGATCCGTAAGCTTTAACTCTGCAAGTTTCCCGTTAACTGCTCTTCAGATCTTAGGTGAAAGCAGTACATCCACAGAAAGTTCGGGTTTCTTTAGCTCTTTTTGTGTTAAAGAAAGAAAAAAAAAAATGTCGCCACCAGATTGACGGGGGCATCTGAGCCAATCAGATTCGGCGTATTTGCATACGCGTTTCTTTTGTTGAAATGGAAACTAGTACAGTTATAGAGGAAACAAGAACATCAGCACGTTTAATTAATCAATACATTGTATTAATTTAAGATTATTTTGATGCTTAAACCATACTGTTTTGTATGTTGATGATTATATACAACAACAAGAAAATGCGCACACCATGCAATTGTGGGAGAAAATTATGAATCCGAGATAATGTTACCGATATAAATGGTAATTGATGGAAAAATTAGAGGAACTTCCATTATCGGTAATAACGTTGGTCAATATTGTTAATGACGATTAGACCTGCACAGTGATTGGTCTATTCCTCCGTAAAAATAAATAAATTTAAAAAGCTGTTTCAGTTCTTGTGTGTATCTGTAATGTCCTGCTTGGATCGCACATAGGGAGACAAACTTTTTCATGCAACTGTAGGATTTTCCATTGGGGGTTACAAAGCGGACGATTTAACAGCGTTAAATCTTTTTATTTTCTTGTATACTGTTTAACACGTCCGTCAGGTGCTCATTTGAACGTGCAAAACGTTAACATTGTATACATAACTTTCCAGAAAGCCTATGTGCCGAAAAGCACGTCGAAGACCAAAGAATGCTGACTAAAAATGAAAATATAACTTGCACCGAATGATCACTCTCTTACGTCATTTAATATATTTTTCATACCAGCCAATAAGCTCTGAAGTAGTTCAACAAGCCCCTCTTTTGGTTATTTTTATGTTTTACAGTGGAGTTCTATTAAATTTGCCATTGAAATGTTACAGTGCAAAAATCTTTGTAATCAAAACAACAATTCAATTCCAAAGCCAAGGGTCAGCATTTTTTCTCATTGATAAAACGTCGTCAGCTGTACTCCTCTGCCGTTATCTTGGGACCGCAGCCACCCAGCAGCCCTAAACCCTACGCCTCCCTGCTGCCGACTTAATGAGATGCCAATACAAACAGCCGCTATCTCACGCAAAGCCGCAGCGTGGCGACACATTGCCCGGCCAGCATGCGGTGCATGGTACGCTTAAAGCGCCAATGTGTGCTTAAAAAACACCCCAATCCCTCGGTTCAGTCTGTTCAGCCTGGCATGAGCGTGCCAGCCTTCATGACTCTGAATTTTAGTTTAGTTTTTTTATTTAGCACAAAGATTCTCAATCGAGTCCTCAAGGACCCCCAGACAGTTCTCATTTTTGCTCCCTATACCAGTTCCAGGTAGTTGCAGTTTTTGATTGGCTGGGAGCTATAGGGAACAAAAATGTGCACCGTCTGGGGGTGCCTGAGGACCAGGTTGAGAGACACTGATTTAGCATGAGGATAAGCGGTTACAGAAAATGGATGGATGAAAAGTGCTGACTGACAGTAGGTGGTCCTCCAGCATATATTTTTGATAATCTGGATTATGATACTCAGTGTAGGTTGGGGATTGTTGTGAATTGCTGTAAAACGGCAGCATTAATCAGAGTGCCTGAATATAAAGTTTCATAGTGATTACATTGGTAATAACCTTAACAATGTATTTACAGTTCAGTAGTTGATGGGATTTTGCCCATGCTGGGTAATAGTAGCAACAGTTATTAAGTAAGTTAAATGCTCTTGTACCTAGGTTAATATTGACTCAATAAAATGATTGATAAGGTCATGGTATTAATTGTTATATGGAGCACGCCTGGATTTATGATATCATTTTTTGCTCTTGGCGGCTCTGCATGAAGACTCCCCTGTTGTCTGCCTGTTTCCTGCCCTGTGAGTCGGACAATCAAGGCCCCACAGAATCCCCAAACAGGAAGCCGCAAACAATGAGGGCCCGGCATCGGCGTGGACTCATCCGAACAGAGAACGCAAACAAAGCAAGTCGCCCAGGGCATCTCGTATTGTCTCTCTCTCCTCAATTAGAGACGCCCTCTACAGAGAACAGTACTAAAAATGCCCCTGGAGCTGGTGCTCGGCCTCGGTAACCTGCTGGAACATCTGTAAAATATTCATGAATGATATGAGCGAGAGGGACTCCTCCTACTGCAGAACTGGGGCTCTGAGTCCGGCCCCCACTCTGTGTGGGTGGAATTTCCATGTTTCCCTGTGATTTTTTTGGGGTTTCCTCCAGGTATGTGTGTGTGTGTGTGTGTGTGTGGATTATGTTTATACAGTATTATATTGTGGGGACTAAATGTTCCTCACATTGTGATAAAAAGCCTCTTATTTTGACATTGTGGATACCATTTTCCAGGTCCCCACAAAGATTTGTGAACGCAATCAAAAAACTAAAAACGGAAAAAGTCTTGTGCTTTGTTTGGTTACTTATGGTTCAGGTTAGGGTTGGGTAGGGGTTAAGGTCGTCATGTTAGGATCAATGTTTTCTCCATAGAAATGAATGGAGAGTCCCTACAAAGATATAATCACAATGTGTGTGTGTGTGTGTGTGTGTGTGTGCAATGAGATGAACTAGCCTCCCGTTCAGGGTGTTCCCTGCCCTGAACTCTCCACCTCCTTCAAAAAGTTCCAGACTGACCATGATCCCCATTCCTGTGCTTGAAGTGGGAACAAACAGTTGCAAACAGTTATGAGAGGTGTTTCTGGACCTATGGTGAGTATCAGCCCACTTCAAGTGCTATCCTGTACTAAATAAGATGTTATGGTAGATGGGTGGACAGGTGGATTCAGCTAAGAACCAAGATCTGAAACAGATATGCAGGAAGACTAGAGATGTAGGAGGAGCAAAATTTTCTTTTCCATTATGCTCGAAGGTCATGATCCATATGAAGTAAAATCACTGCTCCACCTGCTGATTCACTTTATTAATGCTCCATTATTCAGGGTTCCCCCTGGAGTTTGATTTAAATTCTTCACTTTTCTTTGTGTTTTTGCTTCTACTAATCAAATTCTTCACTTTTTTTCAGCATCCGTTTTTTTTAGTCACTCTCTCGCCGCTTCTTAATAAATTAATCATTAAACTCACTGAATATACATCTCTTGTTCATTTTTTTTCTGCAGTTGGGAGAAGTAGAAAGAAGAGATGTAGTGGGTCCATTGACTGTCAATGAGAACAGGAAGAAAAGACAACCATTGTTCTTCCACATTATCCTTTTATTTAACTGAAAACAGTAATTACAAGATTTAATTTTATAGACTAGAACCAGAGCATGTGAGCGGAGCGGTGAGAATTTCCGCTCCTCACTCACGAGGCTGTTGGCTCCGCCCGCTCCTCCGCTCTAATTCGCACTAAGCCGCTCTGCTCAACACCGCTCCTCGCTCCACTAAA
>JAODLC010000047.1:6211327-6222038 GCA_026781145.1 Hippopotamyrus pictus
TCCTCTAATTAGTAATCTAATTAGGGAGTTGCAGCGAAAACCCGCATACACACCGGCCCTTTGCGGATAAGATTGGGTTAAAGGCTTTGTTCAAGGGCTCTACAGTGAAATCATGGGGTTTGAACTATCAACCTTCTGATTATGGGTACATACCTGCAGGACTACACACTGCGGCTGGTAGTGGGTTGGTGTTGCCCACATGGTGAGGTCACGACACCAAGGGGCTGGCGTCTGTCATTGAGCTCATGCCAGGCTCACCGGTTTTCAGATTTGACTGGGAGGAGGAGGGCAGGACTAGTGATGAATTTGCAGTCGTTCTCAAGGCTGGATCACACTTCTCCGCACACGTATAACACTTGCACATCCACGTTGCGTATACGGATACGGAAATGTTCACACTTCTCTGGTCAAGCCGTGCACTTTGCACAAGCGCACAATGGAATAACGCGTACTTGCGATTCCAACATGTGATTCCAATATGGATATCGAAGAAGAAAAGCTAGTTCACGCACAGTGTGTCCAGAGCTGAGCATAGACTGTCCATGTGGACACAAATTTGGAGCACGATAATGTAAAAAGACTTCACGAAAGTCCACGAGGATACGTCCGCGTGAACGCGTGCAGAGAAGTATGAACCAGCCTTCAGTCTCCCTGTGAATGCTGAACTTGCTGAGTTTCCCGCAGTAATCAAAAGCTTTTGGTTTCTGCCAGCACTGACTGAAGTAGCTAAGGTCGAAGGGCTCAGTTTTGGGATGGCTTGTTAGTTTCAGGGGCTTTTCTTAAACAATATGCCAAATAAGATTAGGTATAAACTTTACTAAAATGTCTCAAAAGTAATATGCCTAGTAAATGTTTAGATGAATGGCAGTTTAAATTTACTTTGTCTTTGTCATCTCTTCTTAGAAAGACAGATCCAGTCATTGTCTGGCTTTTTGTGAGAATGCCAGATATCACTGCAATACTCAGCATTACTGTCATAATCATTAACTCACAGCTAGGGTTTTTTTTCCTCAGGTGGTTTTTTTTTTTTTTTTTAACCCCCCCCCATAGGTGATTTCTGAAGAAACTACAACGGCTAATCAACACCTCACTGTCAAGAGTGATTGAATCTATGAACAAATTGTGTCTAAACCAGCCCAAATAACTGACCGATGACACGATAGTGTTCCTCTTCGGTGTTTGATCAATTATAGAACGCTGGAACTCCATAACGATGAAGGAACTCTTTGATCGTGGCCAGCAATGCACGTGGTTTGCCATAGGGGAATATTTCTTAGATAATACTAATATTACTTTTAAAATATTGCTGTATTTTATTCCTAAAACACCAATGTCTCAAAGGGCATTAATGATATTTTTGAAATTTTGGGTTTAGCCAAAAATTGGAGGAAAATATGAGTTGTATAGAGCCCCGCTCTGTAAGTTGTATAACATTACTGGGTATGTTGGTTATTTGACTAATTTTAGCTTGCACTACATGACCTCTTGTTGTATGGATGTATAATATATAGCCTTCCATATGGTGCTGTCCGTCTGTAAAATTAGCCTCCAGATAGCTGGTATCGTGTAACTGATGCTGTATGTCAGTTGAAGTCTAGTTTTACTGCATATATTCCATTCATCATGTGTGTATTCTGTTTAAAGACAAATGTGTAATACATGTCAATCCCAGAATGCATAGCACAACTGTTAACTCTCAAGGTTAAGGTCAAATGGTAAACACAGAGGTAACTTTTCTGTGGACTGTTTCCATACTCAGACCCGCCCAGCTTGCTTGTTAAGGGAGGGTATTCTCCATTCCTCTCTCTCCCAGTCTCTTTTTGTGTGTAAGTCCAGTCAGAGAATAGTAGGAAGAATCCAATTTGTGGCTCTTCCCAGGAGCACAATCGAAGTTTGTTAAAACTTCCTCATGTGTCCATTGTGATTCTTACAGTTTTTGTACATTTCCTTTCAATGCCCCTCTTTTCAGCATTGGCTGCTCATGGATACCTTCTGCCCACTGGTAACGGGCACCTCGATGACCAGCTTCCTCGCTTTTCAGTACCTGTTTTACAGCGTCAGCCCCTGGCTCTCCGCTCGCATCAGTGCAGGCTTCCCGATGCTCAACAGCAAGCAGAAGATCGAGTGGAACTCCAGGTAACCAACCATCTGCCTGTCTTACCATGCTGGGAGCTTGTTGTTCGTGATGGGCATCACTGCAGGATCTACTTCAGAATGCGATGGCGAAAGTTTCTGTTTGACGTGGGCATGAGACATGGAACAATTTTTGTTTGAAAAGCGAAACTGAAATGAAAAAGCGTAGCTCTGACAGTCAGGGAAATAAATATGGATGGTGGGCGCTAGAGTTAGCGCGATGGATTCTCTGCTGCTGGGACACAAGGGCTAATTTGGTGTTCAGGAAGCTGATGATAGAGACCACAATGCCTTTTATACCGTGGAGGACTGGTTGCAGGTGGAAAGAGTTTGTCACCTGACTTGGCCCTATCGAGGAGGTCCGTGCCTTCTCCCATCGGAGTGATGGACGTAAGGAAGTGGAACAATTTACGCAATTGGCTGACGCCTTCAGGGTGGAAAAACCAGTAACACAGCAGTGCTCTGAGACCTCTCCGGGGACCTAAAATGGATGTAAAGGCCATTTTGCATCGTAATTGGTTCAATGGTGTAAATAACTCCAGTGTGGAAACACCTGTTTCTGTCATGATCTTTCCTGTTGACTGCTGTCAAGGAGATTGAATGCTGCAGGACAATGTTAAGTGTGAATGTGCTGTAGAGCCATTAGAGATTCTCTGTGAATGATTTCCATTTGAATCATGGCCTGTTATTCTAAATGCATCAACACAATTCACAAGCCCAAGACTAACATTCAAATAGTAAACAGACTGACTTTTCAAGTATTCAACATTATATTTAAAATTCAGTGATGGGAAAATGTTTTAAAGAAAACAGTTGAGTTAGGTGAGCAAACTGCCTGTTTATAACTGCAGAAAATTTAAGTTTAACCAATTTGATAGTTTATCAAACTCTGAGACTTTAGCTAATGGTTTTAGATAGATTGTACCGTACTGTAGTGTAATCTGGCATTTAGTAGGGATGTGTAGGGCTGCTTTAACTGTAAACTCTGGTCTTTTTCCTGGTCAAACCAGCCAGGTCCCTCTTCTTTCCCCTACACCTCTGGCTGCATTTAAGGATAGTAGAAGGGATTATTTGGAGTTTGTTTAGGTTATGCACAGGATCAGTGAAACCCTTCATCACATGGAATAAGGTACAGCTTGTTAACAGAGAGGTCAGTGTTTCAGACCGTTTCATGCAAATAGTCAGAACACACATAAAGCTGCTGGTCAAGGGTGTGGATGGGAGGGGAATATGCGGGGAAACAAGACACATGATATCTGAGTTTCGCTTAATTTGGCCTCAGTGATTTCCCTGCATATTTAAAAGGGATGTACTTAGTAATTTCTTAGCAAGAGTGCAAACGTAAATGTGCACTGTTAGATATCATCAGACACCGCATTTCCTGTTAGATTACATGCAAAACGAAATTTTTTTTCAGAAGCGTGGAGCATGCCATCCATCTGGTTGGGACATTTTGGTTCATTTTTCTTTATTAGCCGGCTTGATAAGCAGGTGTGTGATGTCACAAGTGGCTTTTTGCTCCAAAGGTGCATAGTAAACCAGATTAAACTCATAAAATCATGCTAGTGTGAGTTAAATGGCTCCTCTTTTCTTGGAGGAGGTTTTGTTTTGCATGAGTTTGCGCTTAGCACGTATCTGTCTTTTTTTGTCCTGTTTTAGGACAGTGTCCACGCTACATGCTGTCGTGGTGGGGCTCTTCTGTCTTTACATCTTGTTTTTTGATGACGCCGTTAACAAAGACCCTATCTGGTAAGCCTTCTGCCCAGTGTACGCTGTAACAGCGATTTCACTGTAGTGTTTTAGCACCTAGCATTGAAATACAAATCCCAGAATTCCTTTGTATCTGTTTTTTTTTTTTTTGCTTTTCTCCCTCCCTCTTATTAACTGACAACAGGGGTGATCCCGCCCTGGTGAAAATCAGTGTGGGTATAACTACAGGGTACCTCATTTCAGGTGAGAAGTCAATGGCTCTGCGTTCTTGGCGTAATTTTCAAATCTTTTACAGTTGGCTGTACACCACCAGTGCTCACTGACAGCTCTATTACATAACTGTAAAATCTACCCCACGTAAAATCTGTACCCTTCTAAGACAATTAGGGATAATGAAACCGACTTTAGTTGGCTTTAATTGGTTAATTGCCCATTGACACTTTTTTTTTGTTGCAGATCTGCTTCTCATACTTTGCTATTGGACAGCTATAGGGGAGATGTCTTATGTAGTTCATCATCTGGCCTCGTTGTATGCTTGCTACTATGTACTGGTGAGTTCCATATTGTCCAATAGCAACGTGTGCAGGCAAGACAGGAATATGGCAATGGGACAGGGGGGAGGGGTCATGTGGGGCTTTGCACTGACTGGTGAGGTGAGGATCAGAACCAGGAGGAACCAGTTCTCCAGTTTGACCCGTGATTTGGGAGGGTTATTCACTGGCTGGCTGACACTCTCATTAATCCTATGATTTATTATGTGTTATGTGTCCCCTTGAAACGTCAGTCAATCATGTGACTCAACTGTCGCTGTAAAACATATCATATTCAACACAATAGTCATGTAATAATAGGTTATTAAGAATTATGCAAGTCTTTCAAGGTGCCTGACATTCGTCTTGATGGAACACCTTGAATAGAGTGAACGGAAATCACAGAAGTATTATTTGAGAAAATGTTATTTTTCCGTTGGTGGTTTCAAGAGACAAATCATCTGAAGTTAGAATCCAATGGATGGTTTTATCAATTCCCTATGACTCTGTACTAGATAAGAGGGAGGCAACCCTGATCCAAGAGTACAAGTATCCATCTGGTTCTTTATCCCAACTGATGAGTTCCTATCTGCCTGAGATCAGGGGTGGTTCCAGTCCAGGTAGGATGGAAAACCTGCTGGATACCAGCACTCCAGGATCAGGGTTGCCTACCCCTGGATTAGAAGATGGGTGGATGGTATTATTAGATTGAGATTAAGCATCTTGGAAAAGTGTCCTTTAAATGTTATGGGCCTGACCTGGATTTTCCTTTCCATCTGTATCTCTTGATTAGCTGAAGGATTTGGGATTTGGGAAGTGAGCAGTTCAATTGGGATGTTAAACAAGATCCTGGGGAGGCTATTAAGGATCAGGCCTGGGGATATCTGACCATGAAAAACCTCCTGTCTTCTCTGCGGCTAGTGCTGTTGTGTACAGAGGGCAGATCCAATGCCCAATAACAGTATGAACTTACCAGTATTTTGGGACGCCAGCATACAATGCTGGGACAATGTTACAGTGCCCAGAGAGTGTTGTGTGTGTCGCAAACCCAGTAAGGACACGTCAGTTTAATTCCCCTTAGAGAATTACAGGTGAATGGAATGTTGCTGCAAACTCTACCATGATGCGACAGATAATCTTAATTTCTTTTGTGCTCTGGATTCTTCCTTCCATTGACCTGCACATTTGTCACGTCCCTTGTGCTGCACACTGACTGAGATTAAGTATCTTTCGAATTGGCATCGGCAACTTGTGCGTCAACAATCGGCAGTGCTCTAAATGTTATACTCCAACAGCCAGTGGGTGTTTTGCTTTCACTAGGATTTAGTTCCTTCTTTATTTTAGTTTAAATTAACATTGCTTTCTATTCATATGATATCTGAAAGCAAACAAGGGTGGAGAATGTGTGAACGATATGAATGCTCCTTTGGGATTGATGCTGCCTCGCTAATGCTAATCTTAGCACTGACTTGATATGGTCAGCACTCTTAATCCAGTGATGCCTTTTAACCAAAGTCTTCTTTCACCCCCAGTGTTGGCTTGGGGGTCCCAGTTGACCGTTGCCTTGTTTTTTTCAGGGTCAGGGTATGTTACCCTACTTTGCTAACTTCCGTCTGATCGCAGAGATTTCCACTCCCTGTGTGAATCAGCGGTAGGTATGTCCAGCCAAGGGCACATGCATGACTGAGGAAGCAATAACCCTGTGCTCTTTAGGAGAACGGCAGTCATTGTTTATGACTTTAAGGATTTAAGCTCTAGATGAACTGCGGCTTTTCAGTTCAGGAGAACTGAAACCAAAAAATGTTGAATTGATGTTAGTAGTCACTCCCTTCCAAAACTCATTACAGACATTGTGAATGAACTTGCTGATTGTTTCTGGAAACAGGCTCCATTTATGATGACACTTGTGCTGAATGTTGTTCTGATTTATTTTGAAAGTCTATGGTGATTTTTGTCCCCCGATATAAAGAGGGCTCTGTAGCACATAGGTGTTTTAAATTTCGTGATAAATAAGCTTTGGCCACCCCCTGGTTTCTAACCCACAGGTTAGCATTACTTTTTGGTCCTTACTAATACTTATACTGACCTTTATAATGCATTATGAAGGTATCTACAGTATAGTGCGTTATAGATGAGGGCTTCATTGGTGCTTATGAAGTATTAGAATCAACATTATAATGCCTTATGACTGTCCACAGAAGATGCTGTAATGCTTTATTAATATAACAATTATATAGGTAACTAAAATGCATTATAGATGGTATCTTTGAGTAAAGTGTTACCAAGTGTTGTTGTCTTTTAGACTGAGAGGTAAACGTGTTCCTGCGAGAGCTTTAATGTGATTGGTGTCTGTTGTACCCCTCCCTTGCTGTGATTGGTCATTCTATTTCCATCCCTTTCAGTTGCTTATGCTGCCCTCTTGTGTCTTACAGCTGGTTCTTTGAAGTGTTAGGGTACCCCAAGTCCTCCAAGCCCAACATAGCCAACGGGGTCTTGATGGCGGTGACATTCTTCTTGGTGCGAATCGCCGTCATTCCCATCTACTATGGCAAGATGTACTCCGTCTATGGCTCGGAGTCATTCTTCAGGATGCCCTGGGGCGGCCGTGTCGCCTGGATCTTCTCAAGCATCTGCCTAGACATCATGAACGTCGTGTGGATGCATAAGATCGCCCGGGGCTGCTATAAGGTCTTGCTCTCCAGCCAACGGAAAAAAACAGAGTTGCAAGAAAACGGGAAGCCAGATTAAATGCATAGATGATTATACGTCTGTCCCGGGCGAGAGCTGGAAGATAAACTCAGTCAAACTAACTACTTGAAGACTAAAGTGCCACACCTTAATGATGGTAATGCACAAAGTAACCATAGAAACATGTCCTAGATGGGGGAGGATGCTGTATTTCGAAGGAGAAGTGACTTTTTTTATCCTCAACCAAACTTATGCAAAATCACCCTCTTTCAAAGTAGTTTGTAGGCCATTACTTTATTTTATTTTATTGGCTTTTATTTTGAAAAGGAAGCTGAGCTAACACGCACACCTGACAATATCGATCCTTAGGTATAGGTGTACCAAGTGCCATACTCTACACCGGAATGTCCGGTGTAATTAAGGAACTGGGAAAAAACTGAACAAGGAGCAGAAGATTTTGGTTTTTTTATTCTTCATGTCCATTACTTGAGTCACTGTGACTGGGAGACAGCAAGGTTCTTGTAGAAGTCCCTATCATTTTTATGTTATTGTTTTTTTGTTAGACACGAGGAACGGTTTGTGTATAATTTATGTTGGGAATATTTTTTTTATTTTTTTTCATCCGAGGATTAAGTATTTCTGCTATCAAAGGCATAAAAAGTGCACTTACATTTAGGATATGATATTGCACATGTCAAACTGTATATTGTCGGTACTGTAATCTGTTTGTATCCTGCCAGAGGTATGTAACAACGCATTAATAACGCATTACACACATTTTGTAATGACACCGCATTATGTGATAACAGAATGTTACAAATTTATAGACTATATTATAATTTTATATTGCAAAATTACCCTATTGTTATTATTATCATTGTTATTTTCATCATCATTTAATTAGTTGCATTCTGTTGAATTATTACATAATGCGTTGCTACAAGATACTTCTCCATGGTATAGAGTAGGTTGGTGGAATTACGATTATATTTCTGACCTATAATATGCACTTAATTACATATCTGATTTCAAAGCTATTGATTGGTTTGTAAGTTTAGAACAGACGTTGCTAAAATCTGTTTTTAAGATTTACTTACCAAATTCATAATGGAGTTGATCTCAGTATTTACATTATTTAGTTTTTAACACACCTGAGCCAAATGCTCAGTTTGGCTGTTGTTTTACATCTTGATGAGATGAAGTGTAAAAATTTTGTGGCTTAGGTCAGTGTCTCCCAACCAGGTCCTTGGTGATGCAGATGCAGTCCATATTTTTCTCCCTCTCAGCTTGGTGACATAGAGGCCTCACTGTCGTGACCTCACCATGTGGGCGGTGCCAAACCGCTACCAGAGGGAGTGTGTAGCTCTGCAGGTATGTACCTGTGATCAGAAGGTTTCAAATTCCAAGATAACAGAGTGATTTCACCGTAGGGCTCTTGAGGAAAGCCCTTAACCCGCAAGGGATTGTCTGACCCTGCTTTCCTAATTGTATGTCGCTTTGGATAAAAGCGTTGCTAAATCAGTCTTTCCCAACCTGGTCCTCAGGGACCCCCAGACAGTCCACGTTTTTGCTCGCATCTTGGTCCCTGCCAGACAGTCTACATTTTGCTCCCTCCCTGGTCCCTGCCAGACAGTCTACATTTTGCTCCCTCCCTGGTCCTTGCCAGACAGTCTACATTTTTCTCCCTCCCTAGTCCCTGCCAGACAGTCTACAATTTGCTCCCTCCCTAGTCCCTGCCAGACAGTCTACATTTTGCTCCCTCCCTAGTCCCTGCCAGACAGTCTACATTTTGCTCCCTCCCTAGTCCCTGCCAGACAGTCCTCATTTTATTGTGTCAGTGACCATTGATGATGTACTGTACATGCAGTGCTACCGTGGAAGGGGAGCCCGTCAGTTTGCCTCTGTCTTGCCTTATTTCTGCATTGAGTTGTACAAGAACAATGCTGTACCCAGGACTGCATTCTGTACGGCTCGTTCCCTGGTGTGAAAAGAAATACAGAGTTTCAGGAGAGATTAACAGGCGGTATTACATAAAAAGGGTCAAAATGGGGGGATAGACAGCAAAAGAGGTAAAAGGGAAACTGCAGAGAGAGTGTGACAAGAAGAAGAAGGGGCGTGCGGTGGCATCCAGTGACACGCAGAGCACTCGTGCTACATTATTGAGGTATCACAAAGCGTGAAAAAGGAAGAATACATATGCGAGCGCTGTTTAGATGTGATTTACTTCATATCGCTGAAGGTTTCCATAAGAACAAATACCCCATTAGAGTGACCCGTCGGAGTTGCATTGTAATGAATTCTATTGTGTTCCATGAATAACATATACTTAAAACCTTTCTTTATTTGTGAATGGATTCAGTCCGCAAGAACAAATGCGAAAATTTCAGTGATTTAAGTCACACAAGTTGCCTTTCTTGACAGGACACTTTAGGTTGTTTAAGGGTAAAGTGTGTCGTTACACCACAATTCCAGGGGGAAAATATGCTGAGAAACTGTATCGCGTAGATATGAACGTTTCCTTTGTTTGTGCTAAGTTTGTTAGGTAGCTGGATTGTTGCACTTCAGAAGAATATAACTGTGTCACTGGCAAAAAGTACAAGGATGAGGACAAAGATCAGTGGAGTTTTGTATAATATAGGCCTACTGATAATGTCACATTAAAAACAAGAATGTCAAATTTTACAAACTCAAATCAGAAAAAGTTGGGACGGTATGGAAAACGTAAATAAAAAAAGAAAGTAGTGATTTCTAAATTTACTTTTATTTCATTGCAGACAATATGAACACAAAATATTTCATGTTTTGTCTGGTCAACTTCATTTCATTTATAAATATACATCCTTTCTTGTCATTCAGACCTGCAACACATTCCAAAAAAGGTTGGGACAGGAGCAATATAGGGCTAGTAATGAGGTAAATTGGTTAAATAATGATGTGATTTGAAACAGGTGATGTCAACAGGTGATTGTAATTATTATTTGGTACAAAAGCAGCATCCAAGAAAGGTCTAGTCCTTTAAGAGCAAAGATGGGCCAAGGATCGCTAGTTTGCCAACAAATATGTGAGAAAATGATTGAAATGTTTAAAAACAATGTTCCTCAAAGAAAGACAGGTAGAGATTTGGATATTTCACCTTCAACAGTACATAACATAATTAAAAGATTAAAGTAATCTGGAGGAATTTCAGTGCATAAAGGACAAGGGTGCAAACCTAAGCTGAACAACCGTGATCTCCGATCCCTCAGGCGGCACTGCATCAAGAATTGTCATTCATCTATAAGCTATATGACCTCATGGGCTCAGGACTACTTTGGCAAACCTTTGTCAAGTAACACAATACGTAGTTACATCCACAAATGCCAGTTAAAACTGTATTGTGCCAAAAGGAAGCCCTATGTTAACAGTGTCCAGAAGCGCCGTCAACTTCTCTGGGCTCAGAGGCATCTGGGATGGACCATCACACAGTGGAAATGTGTACTGTGGTCAGATGAATCAGTATTTCAGGTATTTTTTTGGAGAAATGGACACCGTGTGCTCCAGACCAAAGAAGAAAAGGATCATCCAGACTGTTATCAGCAACAAGTCCAAAAGCCAGGGTCTGTCATGGTATGGGGTTGTGTCAGTGCCCTTGGCAAAGGTAACTTGCACTT
>JAODLC010000047.1:6222138-6242490 GCA_026781145.1 Hippopotamyrus pictus
TATTGTTTTCAATGTAATACAGGTCAAAGATAATTTAACAAAGTACTGTTTTCAGTTTAATTTTAATTTAACATACCATCCCAACTTTTTCTGATTTGGGGTTGTACAACATAACAGAGACAGTGCTGGATTTTCCCCCAAATGGATAAAATATGCGATATGTAAGTGTATCAGATTGGATTTCTCTCTGGATTTATACCTTGTAAACAATCATACATGCTGCTAGCTGAGTAATACCCAACACCACTTTTTCATGCAAGTGCTTCAGAACAGCCAAATGCTGGAAACTTGAATAATCTTTGTCAGAAATTTACAAAGAGGAAATTAATTGTACCTTTTTCCCTAGGGGGTAAGAACTTTTTTCAGATTCTTTTATTACTCGAAATACAGTTATAAGCAGTGCCTTTTATTTTTTTATATTATGTATTTTTTTCCTGTTTGTCTCTGACTAAACTGACATGTAGCAATGAGACTCATTCCTTTGAAATCAGGACGTACTGGATTAACTGGTTGGCGCCAGGATTGTGTAGCCAAAAACATAAAATCAACCACTGACAAAAAGCTAGAGGATTTAATTGGGGTAAATATTAAATCCCTGTGACACTCCTAATGATTCATGCAAGCACACCTGATGTTTTTCTTGTCCCATGTACTGTTCTCATGTCATTAATCACCAGAGGAGTTTTAATTCAAAGATATGAATTCATGTTGCATTGTCGTTTCAGGGTCAGTAGTCCTGCATGGTATTTATGGGTTAAAATATACCATGGCTATATTTACAAGAAAGAAATGTTTTCTGCAAAAAAATCTGTTTTATTTTCTTAATTCTCTTTAAATTTTCTTAATCAAAATCTCATAAATTTAAAATCTGACAGTTTTTCCTGCCTAAAACGATTTGACCATAAGTTGAAAATGCCAATAAAAGATGGACCTAATTTTTATGCTGTTTTTTATATTGTCTTTAATGAAAATATAAAGCTAAGATAAAACTGCACTATGATTAAGCAGCAGGTATATATACACTAGATGATACAATGTAGAGGATTTTGAATACCATCAACAAGTCTTACCAAATATTGTGACCAGCTGGAATTTGAGACTGGATTGAAGCCAAGACCAGTGCAATCCAGATCACTTCAATGCCAAGACTGGTGTCAAAATACTCCAACACACACTGGTAAGAACAGTGGTGATAATGCTTGGTGCACTGAGCTTAAAATGCTTCAGTACAATATCCACCCGGTTGTGTAAATATGTAAACGCTAGGATATACAATTTTAGATCGTCTGGGAGGAAACTATAGCAAAAACCGCATGACGCATTTGATAAAACCATTTGCAAAGCAACTGAAACATGCTGTAGTATTTTAGACGGAAGATGGGTAAAATACATAATAAAATGTAAGAAATACTTTTAATACTTGTAATTGTTATAAGAGTATGGCGGGTGCATGTTTATCGCATTGTCTATACGATCGGAATTATTTTTTATTTCAAAGAAAAAAATAGAACTGAACACGTAACAAGACCACATTTTCAACACGGACGTGACATCATTATTACGTAGCTGATGAGTTCTACACGTGCAATTTTCTTCCGGCGGTGTCGCAGTGCATTGTGGGAAGTTCCTATTCTCTTCTGCATATGACATTGGATCAAATCTGGGCAGCATCGTTAAAGCAGGTGAGTGTTAAAAGTTTGAACACAAATTATTTCTGCATGACAGTTTAAATCGCGTTCTAGAAAATCACTCTAAAGCGGCTCTCAAAAGGTTTATGGGAATCGTTACGTTATGCCGTGAGTCTTACACGAGTCTCTCCCACCTTCATATACAGTAATCATATATCACCTTGCTTTTCATATATGACTTATTTAGAGTTTCTTAAATGTTTCATCCCGAACATTTAAAGTTAATTTAGTAATTCTTTGTATTTTGTAATAACATTTTATTATTATTTGCATATTTCAATATTGTATCTGTATGTGATTTAGGTAAATATGCAGAAGTGGGTAGTTCAGGTCCATTGAGTAAAAGTCCAGACCTAGATTTCGTTTCAACCAACCAGTTGAGCATAAAGAGTCACAGTCACAGAGTACTCAACTTGTTGGTTGAAACGAAATCTTGGTCTGGACTTTTACTCAGTGGACCTGAACTACCCACCTCTGTAAATAATACATTATATGCAATTGTATACATGCCTAGAGAATACATATGTGATGCTGATCTACCCGTATGTGTATACCCGTATGTATATGTGTATACTGCAGCCTTAAACCATTTAGTTAATGAAGAAGAAATAATAAAACTTTACAATAATTACCTTAAGTGCTGTATATTGTGCTGCTAATGTGGCTCATTTTTTTGACCAGCTGTGTTTAATCGTTTACTTTTGTAGCCTTTGAGATCAGAAATGTATGATGTGAATTAAAAATACTGCGGTAATCGCAATGGGCTTGTGTCATAACGAGATCATTTTTGTTTTTCTCTCTTAAATAGCTGGGCCTCTCACCTCTCTTTAGAAATGGGTGCGACAGCATCCAGTCCCACCACGACGGTGAAGGCGGAGGATGCAGTGGTCCCTCACCACGGTGTTGATGTTGCACAGCCCGCAGCTGGTGTTGCTCATGGACAGCACCATCGGGGTAGGTGCCTGTAGTGAGCTGGCTTTCAGCCCCTCGTCTTCAGGAAGGTTTTCCAGCTGGTGCTTACATGGAGAGTCAAGTTAATTACCTTACTTTCAGGGGACAAACATCAGGGCCCATCACATGACCTGAAAGTACCTTTCCAGTCTGGGTCCTTAGCTGTTGTGTCGCATGTGAAAATCCCAGATGGGGTCCTGCTGTTGAACTGTTTTTTTTTTTTTTAAATCCTGCTTGTTTATTTGTCATAAACCACTTCGGACTATGACATCTCGTACACAGAAAAGTATTTAAGTAGCTGTTCCGAGGATAATTTCCGCCTTTACGGAAATGTCATTTCACGGATCAGATTACGTATTGGCATGCATTTTCTGTGTCTTAACGACTTACAGCTCTGGAAAAAAAATAAGAGACCACAGCCAAATTTTTAGTTTCAGTCGTTTCTCAAGTTATGGGCATGTGACTGTGTAAAATAGCCTTTTTTTTTTTTTGCAAACTGCAGCTTGACTCTTCCCTGCTTCTCATTAATGAAGGGCTTCTTCCTTGCTTTATGGGTCTTCAGTCCTTCTTTTAGGAGCCTGATACGAACTGTCCTAGCAGTGCACTTCACACCTGCACTTAATGTTTCCCATTCCATTTGAAGGTCACTTGATGTCACCCTCTGATTTATGAGGCACTGCTGGATAAGTTGATGGTCGTCTCTGGCATTTGGAATTTGCTTCCAACCTTTACGTAGCTGGTTTTTGGTTATTGGCAGTGTCACGTTGTTCTTGTGTCCTGCGGTTTTAGAAACTTTTACCCTGGAAGCAACCTGCTGCTCCATGTAGCCTACTGCCAGCAGAACCAGGATTAAGCCAGGATTTTAAAATGCAGACTTTTGAAAAATAATGAGTGCTCTTGTAATTTTTTCCAGAGCTGTATGTTACTTAAAAGCTGTAGTTTCATTTGAGTCAATTTTTCTTCTGTGTTTTTTTTTTTGATGGTCTTAAACTGTATTATTTCTTTGGACATAGAGACATAATTAAAAAAAATATTGCTCTTCCTTAATAAGAATGTGTAAGTGTCACTATGTACTAAAAATGTCTGCCTGTGGACCTCAGCCTTTCTGTCAGGAAGCCCCCCACCGGAATGCCCTATGCACCAAGCCAAGACAGGTGCGTCAGAGGAAGCAAGGGCGCCCCCTCCTGGACCCGTGCATCAGGAACGAGCCTATGAATTTGTGGAGTGTCCAATGAGGGCGGCGTCTGGGGTCGGCCAGGGTGCAGGTGACATCGACCCGGCAAACATGGTGCGTAGAACCAGGATGCCGTCCGTTTTGGTGAAAATGCAGAGTTCAAGGTTGATTTAGCTACTTTATGGCCTTCTGCTTGTTTACTTCTAGGTTTAGTCAGGAATTAGGGCAATCTGTTTTTGTTTTCTCTCCGTCTCAGATGCCTCCGCCGAACCAGGCTCCTGCTCCGGACCAGCCTTTTGAACTGTCTCTGAGGAGGGAAGAGTCCAGAATCCCGCGGGCTGGAACCGACAAAAATTGGGTCTACCCCTCGGAGCAGATGTTCTGGAATGCCATGCTTCGCAAAGGGTACGTTAGCACAATGCCCTCCTCCCCAGCCCCCAACAACACCCAGTAATGGCATATCCTTATCCCACTGAGGAACTCTTCTGTGTACCTGGACACTCGCATGCCAGATTATAAAAACGGGCCGGGAGAATTGAAATTCCGCCAGGCATCCAATTTAAAAACACATTGGATCTCGCCTGTAGGTGGCGCTGGAAGGATGATGACCTTTCTCAGAAAGACATGACCAACATCATTAATATCCACAACCAGAACAATGAGCAGGCGTGGCAGGAAATCCTGAAATGGGAAGCCCTCCATGCTAGGTGAGTCCACAGCTATGGCTTTCCCCGGCATGTAACCTATGGAAGTATGGAACCAGACAGCTGCAGGTTTGAATCTCGGAAAGGGGGACCTGCTGTTGAATCATGTGAACCTAGGGGAATTGGGAATTTCCTGAAAATTATAGATGTGAATGGTCATTTCTTTTTTTTTAGGGAATGCCCATGCGGCCCCTCTCTGGTCCGGTTTGGAGGGAAAGCTAAGGAGCTGTCTCCCAGGGCTCGTATCCGCAGCTTAATGGGGTGAGTTTTTAATACAGCTATTTTAAATCGATTCAGGCATCAGGCAGCAAAGATATACCAGTTCTGCTAAAATCCCTTGCTAATATGTATCTATTGCTGTCTGTTTTAGGTACGAGTTGCCTTTTGACCGGCATGACTGGATAGTGGACCGCTGTGGGAAGGAGGTTCGATATGTCATCGATTATTACGATGGGGGTGAGGTGGACAGGCAGACCTATCAGTTCACTATCCTCGATGTCCGCCCGGCATTGGACTCCCTCGGGGCGGTGTGGGACCGGATGAAAGTGGCTTGGTGGAGGTGGACCTCGTGAATTCATGTTAAGAACCTAAATGTACAACATAAAGGGAAGTTCTAAAATCGAAAAAATATAAGTTGGCAGGATTGTATCTCAGTTGGTTGCTAATAAAGGCACAGAAGATCTTTCTGTTGGCAGTACACAAAAAAAACTATATTATTCTAAACCTTATAGGTATTCAGTTCCGGGTTAAAGGTACATAAGTATTCCAGCTAATATACATCTAACCCGGCACAGAATACCTGGCTAGATGATACTATTTGACATACCAGCACAGCAGAACAGTTCGCTGATAGTGCTGTCTTATTATGTTGTATTTTGGTAACTGTGGTCGCACACTTGCAATGTTGAAGGTCACAGTAACATCAGCCTTTTTTCCTGTGGCTTTTCTATACCTTTATAGCTGATAATGGCACTGGGTGCTGTGTGAATGTATCATCTGACCAAGATGTGTATTTCAGATCAGATTCTAAGTATTAGCCCATTTTTATTCTGCTTACTTTGCAAATGGATAAAAATGGCAAATAAAGTTAGTCTCTTTTCAGTGGTTTAAATACCCAAAAATGCTCCAAATTTGAGTACAGGCAGGGCACGAGTGAGTGCAGATGTCCAGAGCAGTGGACGTTCACAGGCTGGTGAGTGGTTGTGTGCAATGCAGTCATATTTCATCACAACGGTAGCGTTTCTCGGTTGTTTTCCAACGCTGCTTGCCAGACGCGTGAAGTGATACTTTTGCACTATCATGGAATGTCATCCTGCGTTTAACATTTCCTCAGATTCTGTAATTGTACTGATTCATGGAGTCTCTGATTTGCTAATATGATTTTGTTGCAAGTAATTTATTTATTTGTCAGCGGACTGATTTTCTTTGTGTGTGGATAATACAGAATTCCAAATAAAAATCTCACTTTTTTACCAAGATTTCTGGCTGTTTTTATACACAGGCTGACCCTTTTCTCATACTTTGAGTTTGTTCTGTTATTCAGACATGTTTCGAGTGTCTGAAATGCGAACAGTTGTAGTTTGTGCTGAAAGCCACATTTTACTGTTTCACAGCGATTCGTAAATTTACAATGATACACAGAGGGGAATGTTTTGTGATTTATAGCACTTGAACAGTCTGGGGATCTCCCCCCCTCCCCCATCACATCTAATGCTTTTATTTTTTTGTCCTCTAATGTGATGCAGACAAATCAGAAACTTAGAAAAGATAAAAGACTGTAAATCATGAAAGTGGGCTGCATGTCCCTGCACTTGACTATAATAAAAATGGAAATGAAATAGAGCACTTATATTTTTTATTAAGAAAGTCGCTCAAAGGTTACAGTTTTATTACTTTAAATTTATTTCCAATTGATATCAAATATCGGACAATTCTTTAATATTAAATAATGGTTACGATCCTATACGCGGAACTAAAATGTGGATGCAAGAAACAACCCGGACCATTTACGTGACGGACGTCACAGTACTCTTTTGTGGTTAATCATAATTCAGACTTGTCAATTATGAGTGTATCGATTTGTACATGCAAGGTATCACCGGTGGTACAAGTATGTCCGAAATAGCATTGGATGAGGTTTCAGTTTTATCAGCAATTTACTGCGAAAGGGACGAGTTTGCATTGCTTGAGCAGTCAGGTGAGAAGTGCGATCTCTTCGGTGGAAGTCATATTTTACGGAACTCATAAAATGAATAAACTATGAATAAGTCTTAAACTAAATTAACGGATGACGTATTACTCCTACATCAAAGTCTGCATGATCGATCTGTAAAATTTATATAGTAATGCAAATTCTCAGAATTAGGGGCGTCGGAGCGGCATGGATACCCTGGTAGATTCAGTGGGGCCAGCACTTCACTGTTCACAGGGGCCATTGAATACGTAAAAATGGGCGTTAGGGCGGGTAAGGTGACATTTTTTCGGGTGGGCCAGAATTTCTATGTACACCCCTGCTTATAATATAACAAATAAACTAATAATAATTTCTTGTTATTACAGATATATTAGCATCAGTTGCTTGTGGATAACAGTGCATGACAGTTTTTGTTGTTATACCCTTGCAGAGGAAAAGAGCATCCTTTTCCAAATCCGTATCATGGTGGCAGACCGTTCGGAACAGAAGTCACTGAATCTTCTTTTCCAGTTGCCCCCTGAGTATCCATCCTGTGTGCCCATTATCTCTGTCAACTCAGAGCAGCTCACTCGAAAGCAGTGCCAAGGCATAAAGCAGAAATTGCTAGAGAAGGCTTCCGGCCTTGTATCAGAGCCCATGGTCCACCAGTTGCTGCTCTGGCTTCAGCAAAATGTCGCCGACGTGATCAGCCTGGAGCCAGCCCCCAGGCTAGTGAGCACCCCTGGGAATGGTGAGCAGTGTTCAGAAGATGGAACTTGGATGGCACTTCTCCTGATTGATCACATGAGATCCAAAGCTAAATATATCAAAGCAATTGAAAAATGGACATCAGAATTGGAACTTACTGGTAGACTTTTCCTGGGAAGGCTGATATTGATTTTGCTGCAAGGAACAAGGAGACACATAAAGGTACTCTTATTTTTTAGCCCCCCCGCCCCCACACACTAGAAAAAAAACTAGTGTTTGTTGAAATGTTAGATTCCAGGGATTCTTGGCTTTTTAAAGTCTGTCTGTTAAATTGCCCTGAACATTTCTCCCAGGTATAATCTGTGTTCGCCTTACTCCCCCTGTCGTCCATATGTGGTACTGCAGAACGATAAAACTGAAGCCTTATTATGGTGAATATCAACAACGAATTCCCGTGCATGTTGAACCATTATATTTGCTGTAAATGGATGCTTTGGAATGCCTAATGTAATATACACACAAATGAATATTCTTTCTATTTATGGCATGAAGTTCTGCAATACGACCTATTTGGTGGCCTCTAAATTTAACATTGTGTACTAAACGTGTTGTGAAATAGTAAAATGGTTGTTTAAAGTAAAAAAAAAAGAAAACGTCAGAGAAGACTAAGTATTAACATTCTTTTTTCTCCTTTTGCTCAGATTATATAATCCAAATTGTTCTGTTTGACTGTACAATTTTACCGAATGGCACAATCAAAAACCAGAAATGTCACTATTGATAAGGGATTCTGTAAAGCGACCAAATAATGTGCTTATTGTTCCTAAAACAGGGGGAGGTGCAGGCTGGGGGAGAGGAAAGAAGCTTCTGTATGAACTGCTCTCCCGTGATCCCCCAGAATTCATTGTTCCTGCTCGAAGGCTTAAGTGTGGCTGGGAAAAAAGTAATTTATCGACCAGGGACGCTAATCTCCCAGCATCCTGGAGCATAAGCCGTGTTTCGGGTGTGTTAATTTGGGAAGCTTTGACGGTGTCTGACAGTGGCTTGTTACCCCCAGTGCGCAGGGACTCGCTAGACACACTGAACCTTGTCTTAGTTCGGTGGGGGGGAGCGAGGGAGTTTCTCGTCTCAGGATAAAATACCTTTGTTTCTGTGATTAATTAAGCAAACGTTTAGCAGATATCGGGCCCTGAGTTGGTGACGCGTATCTGGGGGGGTGGCGGCAGGAGATCCTGAACAAACACTCCAGTGCGGCAAGGATTTCCGACGCGTCGATGATCTGCTTCCATTTGTTCTGTTTTATGTTTGTTATGTTTGTTTTGTTCAGCAGAATGAGGCAGAACATGAGTACCATTCTGATATGTTATAGAGCTGACACGGTGAAATCATGAACTAAAATTAACTAAATTGTATTTTCCTGCGTTTAGACTTTTGGTAAAAGTACAGGCAGTCCCCAGGTTACGTAGGAGCTCTGGTCCCTAAGTCTGTCTTTAAGTTGAATTTGTAGGTTGGTCAAAGCAGTAATAATGCATTACATAAATATAATGATAATATTACAGTGAAAACTAGAATTGCCAGCGATTTTACGGGGGTCTAAGCGACCCCACGCGGTCGGGAACCTATGCAGTTGGGTGCCAATGCGGTCAGAAACCCATGAGGTCAGGAACCGAAGTGATCGGGAACCCATGCAGATGGGAACCCACGTGGTCGGCACTAAAGTAGGAAACCAAGAATAATTTGGAAAAGTATTCATGAGGAGGATCAAACGAATCAAGTAAAATAAATGCTCTTTCCCTCATTCAAAGCACCAATGAATAGGCCACAAAGCAAGTTTACTGAATTTTAAAACAAGTGCATATGGACATATTACATGCTATTATATGCATTTCAGTTCACAAAAGAGATTGAATATCTGACTTACACCTTGTGATTTATTAACTACAATGTATTTTGCTTTGTTATAGCGCCCACTTTTGGTTGAGACATGCCAGTTTTTGCCTGTGACCAGAAGTCCTCCATCTTTACCCCACCCCTCAGATTTATTGTGTATATGTTGAACGGTGTAGGCCTCACAGCCACAAGTTTTCAAAAGGACACATTTACTCTCACCCTGATGGTGGACTTGGATGATTTTTTGTGTGTGTGTGACCCCAGTCTAATTTCTGGTACCTACCCTGCAAATTTGATGTTTCAATAATTCACTGCAGAACCAGTTTTTTTGTGATAGCACCCTCTGTTGGTGAATCTGCACCAAACTTGGTACATGTCCTAGGAGTGAAGGGCCAAAATCATCTCTGAAGCTTCGTGCCATTTCGACAATCTGTCAGTGATTTGTAGCATTTAATGTGAATTGACACGGAAAAACAAAAATTGTAACTATTTGGTTGCCTTCCTTCTGCACATTCCACGTCCCAGCTGTTAATTTCACCCATTAAAATCTCACGGTCATTCTGATCCCTGTTTGTGTGCGTCTGCTTTTAAGGAATACCTTCATCTTCTGAAGACGACGAAGGTCGATGTCGATTCATCTGGGAGACGATGTAAGGAGAAGATGATGAGCGTCCTCTGCGAAAAGCCGTTACTAGAGGAACACGAACAGTTAAGCATTAATTTTTTTTTTATCAAACACGCAGTGAAAAGTCCCTGTATCGTGACCTCTTTATGTTAGTCAATCAGCCGCTGGCTATTTTGTGTAAGAAGCTGAGCTACTATTATTGACTCTATTGTCTAAATGACTGACCTTTTCAACTAAGACACTCAGCTGATAAATAACCAGATAAGTTTGTTTCTTCTGAAATTTCTCCAGTGAAACACCCAGTCAAATGGAAATGAATGGTACTGTTGTTACCTATTTAAATCGCACTGAAGAAAACCATCTTTCGACTAAAGAGAATGAATAAATAAAAAATATAATCAGAAGATATTCACACAGTCACAATGAAGCTCGCATAACAGCATAAAATCTGTCACTTTCATTAATTATCAAATGATTTTAAACACAAAAGACTTTGCCACATTCAGTAATTTCAAATTCTCACTCTCGCTCTCTCTCCTCCAGGCTTACAGCTTTCAAAGTTAAGGAGTTCTCCTCTTTAGAGGAGTTGAGAAAAGAGTTTGACTCCCTGGGACTGTTGAAGTTGTACCAAGAGTTTGTGAACGCGTCGCTCTAATTGTGCTTTTTTACGATCTCGCTGACCCCGATCAAGTGGAACGCTTTCGCCGGAGACGAGAAGCCTCTTATCACCCGTGTTAATGATGCTCATTATCTCAGCCTCAGTATGAAATAAATGTAGCCATAGAAATAAATCCATTTGAGTTTTTTTATGGATATTGGGAGGAAAAAAAAACCTCAGAGTAATCAGAGTTTGAACACTATGCATAGGTCTTGGATTTAAATGATCTGTTTCAGTAATGTAGTCTGAAAGCTTGCTTTCTCTTTCTTCAGTTGTTTGTAGTTATTTAAAAATAAGGCATGATTAAACTTCTTTCTGGTCCCTTTGTCCTGCTTGCATTGCTTTCTTTCCACATCACAGAATAATAAAGCATGATATTTCCCAGTCTAAATTTATTGGCAGTATTATGAATGCTATATGAGGATGATTGCCTGAATATCCATAACCATTATATATTTTTCTTGCTGAATAATAATAAAAAAAGATTTGTAATAATAATACTCAGTACAGTGTTAAATTTATCGCCTGATGGTTTAGCTACTCTAGTGACCCTGATTTAGCTATTTATCTTTTGAATATTTTAGGAGAATTTCAAGAAGCGTTGCCCCAGATCTGCTTTATTTACAGAAATTACATTGCAGATAATGAGGCCTACGAAATGCTTCCTTGGTGAGGATATTGCCTGTGTCATGAATTAATGGGTACAGATCAGACATTTATTATATTTATTTATTTCATTTAGATGACGTTTTTGTCCAAAGCAGCATATACGTGAATCAAATACTACATTATGAACATCGAGTAGACTACACATAGAGCTAGGTTGAGGTTCCAATGATTGTTAAGTTTAACTAAGCTACCCATTTGCACCTAAAGTCCAAACACTTGAAGCTAAATAGCCCACGATCAGGGGCATTTATGATTTTTTAAAGGTGGGGGCCATAAGATGGGCCATAATTCAAGTACAGGGACCAGCCTTATCATTAACCAATGATATATTTCAAATCTGTGAGTGGCGGGATGGGGAACTCTGGGGGCCAATCACCTTTCAGCTGAGGCCAGTGCCCTTGTGGCCCTGCCCCTGTCTACTCTTGGGTGCCCAATATGACATGGTTTCATGGGGTCCAAAACCTTTAGTGACACCCCTGATCTCAGTAATACATGGTCCCAAAAATGAATATAAATCTCCTTAACTCAGTACTTAATTTATTACAACCCCAATTCCAAAAAAGTCGGGACGATGTGCAAATTGTAAATAAAATCAGAATGCAATGATATGGAAATCTTATAAGCCCATATTTTATTAATAAAACACAGAAAACATATCAAATGTTTAAACTCAGAAAATGTATCATTTTAAGGAAAAAATTATATAATTCTGAATGTCATGGCAGCAACACGTCTCAAAAAAGTTGTGACAAGGCCATGTTTACCACTGGGTGGCGTCCTCTCTTCTTTTAACAACAATTTGTAAATGTCTGGTGACTGAGGAGATCAGTTGCTTGACTTTTGGGAGAGGAATGTTGTCCCATTGTCATCTGATATGGTGCCATATGTGCCAATGCACCCACATACCATAAGAGATGCTGGCTTTTGAACTGAGTGCACTGATAACACGCTGTGTGGTCCTCTTTTAGTTCGGATGACATGGCGTCCTTGGTTTCCAAAAAGAATTTCAAATTTAGATTTGTCTGATCACAGAACAGTTTCCCATTTAGCCACAGTCCATTTTAAATGCGCTTTGGCCCAGAGAAGACGTCGGCACTTCTGGATCAAGTTCAAATACGGCTTCTTCTTTGAATGGCATCTGCGGATGGCACAGCAAATTCACTGACAAGGTTTTCTGGAAATATTCCTGAGCCCATTTAGTGATTTCCATTACAGGATCGCGCCTGTTTGTGATGCAGTGCTGCCTAAGGGCCCAAAGATCACAGGCATCCGCTATGGTTTTTCGGCCTTGCCCTTTATGCACAGAGATTTTTCCAGGTTCTCAGAATTTTTTGATTATATTATGTATGTAGATGATGATATATTCAACCTCTTTGCAACTGTACGCTGAGGAACTTTTTTCTGAAATTGCTCCACTATCCCTCAACACAGTATTATGGGGATTGGTGATCCTATGTCCATCTTTAATTATGAGAGACACTGCAACTCTAAGATGCCCTTTTTATACCCAATCATGTTACTGACCTGTTGTCAATTGACCTAATTAGTTGCAAATTGTTCCTCCAGCTGTTGCACTTTTTGTACCACTAACTTTTCCAGTCTCTTATTGCCTCCATCTCAACTTTTTTAAGACGTGTTGCTGTCATGAAATTCAAAATGAGCCAATATTTTTTATGAAATAGCAAAATGTCTCACTTTCAACATTTGATATGTCTTCTATGTTCTGTTGTGAATAAAATATGGGTTTATGAGATTTTCAAATCATTCCATTCTATTTTTATCAACAATTTGCACAACTTTTTTTGGGATTGGGGTTGTAGATAGCACTCAGTACCAGGCAGGAGCCATTTTTGTCTCTAGAAATGATTCAAAGTTCAAAGAGTGCATACAGAAGCCACCCTGAGCACCACAGTTGCACTTAGTTGTTACTTCTGATCTTGTGACCTTTCAGTTACCTTTAACAAGGCTGATACACATTTGACAGGATCTTTTTATTCCCATGATTCATGTGTGATAATCGCAGGTGGGTATATGTTTTTGAGATGCTGTAGCCTCAACGTATAGCAATAACAGTTGGATCACGCTTGAAATTTTCGATTAGGTGTCATATTTGTTTTAATGCTTAGTCAAGCAGTAAGTGAACCTCCTGACTCTGTCTGTGTGCTGTATGTATTCAGTTACAGGCACGTGATTTGCTGTTATGAAGGACAACCCGTTTGCATCAGCAAGCAGGCATACCTAATAAACTGGCCTTGAGTGTAGATAAGGAAAGCTCATGCAACTGGAAAATATGAGAAAGATAAGAATTAAACTGGGCAGTAGTGGTTATAGTAATTTAAAGAAAACTGCATCTGGAACCAGTAGACCTTTTCAGACGATTTCTTGTGCAGTTTTGGATAGCTGAACTGCCCTCACTGCCCATCAAGTAGATGTACTGTTGCAGCTACTGGAAGTGTAAAGTGCTATTTCAATCTTAGACTGGTGAGTGAATACATACCAGTCCAGCAGACCCAAAAAAGCCTATTTTGAAACGGCTGATAATTTTAAAAGGGAGTTTTACCGGAAAATTGCCCTGGAACCTGAGTAGAGTTTTGGGTTCAAACGCTGTCGAGATCTATGGTCGCGGTGCTGGGAGGCATTAAATTGCTCTGGTTAATGCCGGATTCTGTACAGCCTATCATTCAAAAAGGTTCATATGACTAAATGGAAAAGAATATCTGCTAAGTAATAAATGACTAATACTCAAGCAAAAAATAGTAGGCCTATTATTAGATAATAAAATATGAGCGGATGCAACGGAATATTTAGTAAATTTGCACAATCTTAGGGGAATATGTTTGATTTATTTGAAAGCACTCTGCAGACCGCTCCGGGGTTTTTTTTTAACGCCTCGGACGGTTTCTTTTGACGCGGCACTGTCGCTTTTAAGCCAGTGTGTTTTTCTGCCGGTGCTGCGGACTTAGGCGCCCGGTGGCCGCTGTCAGACACGGATGATCCCCGGCGGAATTGAGAAATAATCTACAAAAGCGCAGCTTATAGGGGTGTGGGCAAGAGAGTGAGAGACATTGCGTCCCCAGCGACCGAAGCGCCTGGGGCTCCTCCGCTCGGATAGTCGGCCAAGTGGCAGCTGTAAGAGCTGCCCGGCGGGCAGGGGACCAGAGCTGGAAGTCATGTGCGCGCCCGAAACCACAGACAATAATGTGTGAAAGCACCGCTTAGCAAGTGCCTTCTGAGAACAAATGTTTATGAGTTTTTAATAGATCGTGCTCCTTAATAACAATGATAATAATAATAATAAAAAAAATAATAATAATAAATTTGATATATGTACCCATTTGCTGTAAACTCACACAAGTTATAGCACAGAATAAGCTTAGGGAAGAAAGCGAAGGAAATGAGGCACCAGTGAATAATGGTGAAAAGGGCTGAAGAAACTCACATAATGTAAATCAAGGGAGGCAAGACGTGAGCCATGGAGAAGTGACGTCACAGTGCCACCAACCAAGCCACCCTGGAGTGACACAGCCAAGCCACCCTGGAGTGACACAGCCAAGCCACCCTGGAGTGACACAGCCAAGCCACCCTGGAGTGACACAACCAAGCCACCCTGGAGTGACACAGCCAAGCCACCCTGGAGTGATACAGCCAAGCCACCCTGGAGTGACACAGCCAAGCCACCCTGGAGTGACACAACCAAGCCAAACCTGGTGAGAACTGAAATACTGAATCACCCCTAGAATGAAAATTACTGCTGTTTTACCACGCAATGCATGTCATATTAGTTACCAGACCAGCTAATAACTGGTTTCTCTGGCTGGAATCAACTTTTAACCATGTTTTAGGATTGCCAGCTCTCACACATCTGGCGTGACACTCACACTTTCAGACTTTCTCACTCACACAAGAAATCTTACGGCAAATCTTATATTATTCCATTATGAACCTGAAAATAGCTACATCAAAAGCATTGGGGTAGTTTGCAAACCCTACACACTATTTACAAGGTAATAAAACTGTCACATACATGTAAATGCGTGTGCAGACTTGTCTCGAATTGAAAATCTCACTCCAGCCAGCTGACCAAAGTTGGCACCCCTGATGTTTCTGTACCCAGAACCTGTTTAGTGGGTCTACAGTCCTTGCCTTACTTAAGTCGTGAAGAGCATTTTATTCCCCGCTGTCTAATTTAAAGGTCTGAACTGTGAACAGTCTGTAGCTGATCCAGACTTGCCCAGACTCCCATTACACAGTTTTACTGTCACCTTTAAACTCTACCTCCACATTTTCTTTGCTCTCTGGCCAGTCTCCAAAGCATCCATCCCCCGGATTGCATTTTAAACCCCTGACTTATTGCAGACATTTCACCAGCTGGCCGCTGATGGGTTTGCACCAAGTTACCATTTCCTCTGACTGCCGTGTCCTTAAAAATACGGTGGGACACTTAAACACACCACCGCTGCAAAGATTTTTCAGACTATTTGAATATTAAAAACCAGCACATTAGCATCCATGTAAAATTGACAAATGATTCAGAGAAAAGTCTTCGGTAACATCCCCCGTCATATTTAGTTAATGGGTTGCCATGGAAACAGGTACCCCTTCTAAAGAGACTAATAAAGTAATGAATATGCGCTTTTGCAAAATGTCGACCGTAAAGGCATAATGATTTAGAGCAGTGTTTCCGAACCCGGTCCTCGGGGACCCACAGACGGTCCACCTTTTTTGCTCCCTCCCAGCTCCCTACTGGGCAAAAACATGGACTGATCTAGAGAACTGAAGCGTTTGCATTGACCAATGTGTGAAACTGCTTGTCTTTGACATTTACAGTTTCTGCATCCAGTATCAAGGTGCCTCTACATTGTCAATATTTTTCCAGATATATGACTACAAACCAAATTTGATGCTGCATTAAGAAGGGAACCTCCTTGATTAAGCCTGTACTTCAACTTAGAAGTCACATTGTAATGACACGGCTATTGTTTTAAATTAATTCTATTTTATAATAGCTTTCCATGATTATCTCCTAGTCAATTACCAGAGGGTGACTGAGATGGCCTACCTGCATAACTCATCCAAGCTGGGTTAATTATATTCTGTTTACCCTCCCTGACCCTTTCAATACAAATTTTCGCAGTGGGGGGGGGGCGGAGAATGGGAGTCGAGTCTGTTGGGGTCATTTAGATTCCTTCTCAACTGAGCACAGACCCTCCTGGGCACAGTTTGGATGGAACAATCTTCTTTACCGGGGATTCTCTGTCACCATGGGCAACCAATAATGTGTAGTAGGCCTACGTGTAGGATTATGGGATTGATGGTAGCTAGGGGAGGACATCCTTTAGCCCGGTTCCCTAGACCTATGATGAAGGGGATCTGAAGACTCTAACGGCAGCCCTGTCCCATTAAGTATGCAATATTTCGATACGGAAGCCTTTGCATTGACCCCCTCACATTTCATCGTTGCTAGAACATTCCTCGAATGCGCCACTCCTGCTCGTTAAGATGCCTCCTCCATCCGTATGGCAAACATTGGCGAGGGCCCGTCCATGTGGGAGACCCAGTGTCTTCGTCTGCGTGCAAAATAAACAACCCAGGCGTCCACTGCCTCCGTCACACTCCCGATATTTACTTTTCAGATAAGAATAATTAGCGGTGGCACAAACGAGGCTGCAGTATCCACCGTGGGCGAGATCGATGGGGAGAAGTGGATTAAACTGGCTGGTGACTGAACGCGCGTGGTAATCGTGCGTGGTAATCCCACCCACTCAAGTTTCCCAAGACCCCGTCTCTGACTGTAACGATCCAGCAGTTTCATCTTCTACCTTAATAGATGTACAATCTAAACTTGGGCCATCTGCCAAATGGTAGGGTATAAATATTTCAAGGAGGGACTTTCTGCTGTCTGGTGCCTCTGGTAGTTTTCTTGAAAGGTGTATAATTATTTGCTGTATGTATTCCTCTCTCAATCTATCTTCCATAATCGCATTTTTAGTATGAGGTCGCAGTGACCCTGGAGTCTGTCTCAAGCAGCACAAGCAACAAAGCCAGAAGCACCTAGGACGAGGTACCAATCCATCTCAGTTTTGCAATGTCTGTCTTTCATTGACATGCTTTTCTCTAACGATTTACTTTGGCTATTTGGTTTTTTTATGTCTACTGCACAACACACTAAAATAGCAAAAATATATTAAGTCCCACTGACAATGCTAGGATTTTTTAAGGGGGGGGATATAAAAGTGCCCTTAATGATAAGGGGTCAGCCTTATCATTAGTCATTGAGATGTCTTGAATCGGTAAGTGAGGGGGGAGGGGGCACCTTGGGGCCAGAGAGCTTTCATCTGGGGCCCTATCGTTGTGTACGGTCCTCCTAAGTTCAGGAACATCTGGAATAGTCTTGATAAGACCCACAGCAGGTAAAAAAAAATACTCATTTGAATGGAGTCTGAATGGAATTCTCACCACTTTGCTACTTCCCCTCCCTGTCGTTGACGCTGGAGTCCAGCTGCACAGTGAGGGCCCCGTTCTTGACACGGCAAGAAATTGCAAGGAAAGGCCACTGACACGCGATAAACAACGCCAGCAGACAAGAAGCAAGCATCGTGCAAATTCAATATTAAATCATCGTTAGTGCATGGGGCGGGGGTGTGGTAGAAGACCTCGCACAATTATTTCTCTGTTGCACTCTCGTTGTAGTAGTCATTAAAAAATGCTTGGTTATAAATTCAAATATGCCACGCTTGCAGTGATCATTATTAATAAGCTTCAACAGATTATGAAATAACAGGTAGGGGGCGATCTGTATGCGTAGCGAGAGGCTGCTCTGCATTATTAGTGTCACTAAAATTGTTTTAAATGGATCGTAGAGGTTGTCCATCTTTCCTGTAGGTTGCCCGAATCCGTTACCATCGAGTGACATCATGCTTCATCCTTTATTTGATATTTTAATGGCGCTACTGACCTGTCAGGCGCGGCTGTGACACGTGGAGCCACCCGCTTCAATTACCTTGGCATTAGCGCTTGATTTTTCATTATTGGCTCTGGGTGTTAATTATCGCGGGGCTGAAAACACTCCGCTTCATTAGAATGCACCCACCACACCAGTGAATAATGTATCAAATGTACAGAGGCTTAAAAAAAAAAAAAAACATTAAACTGGAGTAGTGGGTTTTAGGTTAGCGATAAGCACGCTATTGACATTTGGCACAAAGGGAAATCCAGGTTTAAGTGAGAATCAGGCTTCAAGGAGATTTGAGTGAGGGGGAAAGAGGGGGATGAGATTGTTTAATAAAATCCGTGCTGTCAAAAAAAGCCACAACTGCCCCCCTGTAATTTATTTCTAAAAAGAAAAATCATGGGCAGACTTTTGTGTTGGGGTTGTCTGGGGGTGTTGGGTGTCTCTGATGAGGTCTAGGGGGTGCCCAGTGACTGACTCGTTCTCTCGTGCATTTGCACGAGGCTATTCACCCCCATGAAGCTCTGACTACTCTGTTTTGCCGCCCCCCCCCCCTTTTTTCTGATGGCTGTGGTTTGTGTCAGAGGGGACAGGAAGGATGGGAACGGGACGGTGCCAGATTGATGGGACGGGCTAAAAAAGTGGACGGGGAATGTGGGAGCGAGCCCACCACCGTCTGTCTCGCCATTGACAGTGGGGCGGTATGCAGATGGAGAATTCGAGGGCTGCGTGTCGGAGGGTCTTTGTGTGATTCATTTTTAATGAACCCTTTTGATGTACACATAAAAGAGCATTAAAAACAGAGGTACACAGGCACACAGTCGATAAATATTTGAATTCAGGCCCACCTCCCACCCCCATCCTCCATGCCTCCCAATTAAGTCATCCGTTAAAACTTAACAGGTCATGTGACCCTGGTTTGTCTGTAGGCACGACAGCTGACAGAGGTTTTTCGTCATAACTCACCCACGTTCGGAATAAAACTTCAGAAGACACAGGGTGTGCAGCTCTCACCCCCCAAAGAGTCGTATGTGAAAATTCACAGCTCCTGTGAGTCAAAAAAAAAAATGCATATCAACAGTTCTTCAATGTCTTGCCAGGGGGCGCTCTTGCACTGCGACAAAATCTTAGTAAGAGCCTGTGGCGCTCAAGCGGGAAGAGAGATGATTATCTTAACTCTGGTCCTGATTCCTTCTATGTGTAAATATGAATGCAACTGAAGAGACAGGTGTTAGATTTTAAAAAGCCTCCTTTAAAATAGCATGAGAATAACAATGGTTGGAATGACTCCACAACGTCATGATCGTACCTCATGCTTGCTCACGTCCATTTTGGGACCCTTATCCACTTAAATATTGCTGGCATCAGATTTCCGCTTCCTCAGTATCTAGTATCGCAGCACCTGTGAAACTACCTTTCCAAGCATGTAGAATGAAAGCATGCGTACCAGTCAATAGCATTTTGAAGGAAGGGTGGCCAGTTGACTGTGGTCAAAAACAAACAAACAAAGAGAAAAATTAATAAGCATCTCACAAAATGACTTGGCGTGAGAAATTTCCATGTTTTGCCTCGAGACTCCACAAGGGTCAGTCTCCCATGATCGAAGAAGGGCTTGTGTGGGCATCGGTCAAGGCTTATTGCTGTGTGCCAAGCGTGAATCGGGGCCAGCAGGCTGGACCGGCCCAGCTCTCTCTGAGTGGGTACGAATGGCAAGCTCCCCTCCCCTCCTCCCCCGCCCATGACCCTGACCATCATCGCCGGAAGGGCGCGACCCCCCCTTCCCAGGACGAAGTTCCTTTCTTGGGCTTCAGAAGAGCAAGCACAGCATGTATGTTCATTTTTCTCTCTACATTTATATTTCAAGAACCCAAGTTGTTGCACTTTTCCGGCTGCTTGCCAAATTCTCCCGTTTGTTGCACTTTGACAAATAAAGTTAAGTAAAACACAGATGCTAGCTTCTCCGGGGAATCAAACCCACAACCTTTAGGCTACCTTTAGGCTGCGTTTTCTCTCTCCTTTTTTCAAACAACCAACAAACAAATTTATTTTTGTATAGCGCATTATCACAACATTACATCGTCTCAAACGCTTTACAGCATCCCCACCCAAAGCCCCCAGTGAGTAAGCCATAGGCGACAGTGGCAAGGAAAAACTCCCTAGAAG
>JAODLC010000047.1:6247190-6258449 GCA_026781145.1 Hippopotamyrus pictus
AAATGGGAGGAAATGGAAACTCTCATGCTGGGGGTCACATCTTAACCGCACTTCGCGGTCGCTGGCGGAAAACTCCGGCTGGGAAGAGCATAAAAGGTGTTCCGCGGGAATCGCTGGAGTTTAGAGCATGTTTCCCCTGAACTAAATATTACTGTTGCTCATAATATTTATTTTCTATATTTTTGTGTGTCACCGTGACCCTGTGCTGGGTAGGTGCCACGGAAGGAGAACGACTGGATTTATTTGCGAGTAAATGCTTTTTAGCCAAAGCGATCTTGCCCAGTTGGCTACATATACTTATTCAAACGGTTCGGCTTTTAACTCCTCGAAAAACTGTGTTGAGTCTCTAACCTGTGGTCCGTCAACAAGATGCTCAGTGCTATATTCACCTAGACCTACTGCAGGCCGGTGCCTGAGTGCGTACAGTTTTTAAAAATATATATTCTCCAGAGATAGAGATTTTGGCTTAAAGTAGGCACCCCCGTTTCTCGTTCCTTCCCCCATCCACATTTACTGCAGTTCTGCAGATGGCTGTCTTGAATGCAGGCACAATTGCTCTTCCTTAGACGCCAAGCTTTTAATTGCACCAAATCATTGTGAAAATCTGAGTCTATTCACAGGTGTAAAGCCTTCCGAACAAAAAGAAAAAAACAACACAGTCCCCCCCTCCAACCTAAAAAAAACATGCTTGTTGATTTGTACTTTTAAGGCCCCTCTGTGAAATAATTCAAGAATTCTGCCCAAATCTGAAACTTAGCGCTGATCCGCAATTATACGGCTTTGAGCAAAACAAAAGAAAAGAGATTATGGCCTTGGTCATAAGCGGCGAGGAAATAAAACAGGGTGCAGGTATACAAATGCTGGAGAATTGCCGGTCTTCCACATGAAAATGACATTCTGGCTTTGGATTTAATTCGCTTCAGCCGGCACCGGACGGTCCAAATGATGAGGAAATTCGGTCTGGAGTTCCCCAGGGCACTTGGGCTCATGCTAGTATGAGAAAAAAATGGGCGTCGAAATCACACCCCCATATGGTCCATCTTGGGTCATGTGGGGGTACTGGTGGCAATATCTGCTGCTGTATTCGGTCTATGGGGAACGTGGTTCGTTAAGACCTCCAGCTCACCCACCCTCCAAATGGACCGTCCCTCTCGACTGTCTCCCGGAGACGAGGGGGAGGTATTTTGCAGGGGAACAGACTGATCGCACAGATTGCATGGCCCTGTCCCAGTATCAATTAATCCCCAGTTAGATTTGACACATCTTAACCCACACTGGCTCTCGCACGGCTCTACAGGAGAACCCATATGGCAGCGAGACTCTTGCAGGGAGCAATTTGCTGGCGGTCCCAAGAAGCTGGCGGGAATCCAGCTTCGACACGGCACACCTCCCACTAATAGACATGTTTACCTTGCAAACCTCGCCTCCGAACTGTCCACCGCCGCTCCCTCCTTCTAACGAGGAGGAGGATTAACGCGCGAGAGGCAGAGGCAGGAGCGCCGTAAAAAATAGCGGTATTTAAGGGTGGCCCAGACTAATTGGCGAAAAAGGGGGAAAAAAAAAAAAGTCAATTTAGTTAACGGTGAAAAAAGAAACAGCTGAAGCTTAAAAGATGATATGAAAAGCGAGATTTAGGAGGACGATGCCCGTGCGCTTTACATTTACGAAAATGTCGTAAAAATATGTATGTATGTAGCTTAGACAATCGCTGTGAAGCGAAAATTCCACAATGCTAATTTCCCAAGTTCCGAACCAGAAAATCAGCAGCTGCACCTGTTCGTATCCAGCCTGTTCCATCGCATTTAGTGTTGATCGGCTCACTAAGCATGGAGGATCCCCTCCTTAACACGCCATCCCAGCAGATGCTTAGATGGGGACCAAAGTGGTGTCTTCTCATCTAAGCCAACTGAAGAACAGACGTTGAACAAAAAAAATGTGTTTTTAATGCTTAAGATTTTGGTTGCCGCAGGTGAGCTCTCCCTGATTGATAAGTGGTGGCCTTGGTGAGCATTCGAGCGAGAAGACGGGGCCGTACGTCACTGATGTGACCTGCCAAGGAGCAGACATCCTGGGTTCGACAGGAGTCCCGATGCCGTTTGGAATTCTAATTACTTCTAACGAAGATGCTCGCTAAATTCTGCCCCGCTTGAGATTTTTCGTGACGGCCAAGGGGTGGGCGAGGTTTTGTTTGTTTTGTACGCACGGCGGTACAGCCCATGAGTCACGAGATTTAGAAAACTGAAACGCTCCATATTGTCCGCCAGGATCTGCTGAGGAGGGACATCACGCCGACACAAAGACATTTTTACCCGTTTTTTCCTTCGCTGTTCGTGCCGCCTTCTACTGAGACAAAATCTTGAATTTCTTGCCGCCCTGACCTTCCTTTGGATTGGGGCAACAATGCACCGGCACAATAATTTTTGAGTCACGGGGTTTGAAGAACGTTTATTTGGATCATATGTGTCAATGCCGGCATGACCGACTTGATTGTGCCGAGATTGTAATCATCTGCGTATTCACTGACGACTGCCGCCAGCTCCATCTAATTGTCACGGTGATTGCTTTCCTTCTCTGTGCCTTTTTAAAGCGTACTTGGCATCAGCTCAAAGCCATTAATGTCACAAAGTATGGGATGAGCAGCTGGTTGAGTATTGATGTAGAACGCTATTGAATAAAGTCCCACGTTTTCCCGAGGAAACCTGTGCTTTTCCTCAAGTGCAGATGAATCTCCTTCTTTAAAGTGCTATTTTCTCAAAACCCAGTGGCAGTGAGACCCGGGGAGCCACCAGAAGCCTTTGCGAACCCAACCACCCCGAGTTGCATTTGTGGATATGAATATGACCTGGGCCCATTGGGGCGTTGGGTTGGACAGCCTCCCAGATCAGTTGGCTGCCCTCTGCTGGATGGCCGCAGTATCACGCAAGGTGTGGCATGTCTGATTTGACGCATGACCTGAGCAGCTCCACGCGGACCGTCATAACATGGTTCTGCATTTTTTTAATTAAAATTGAAATGAGCGACATAAATAATCAAGACGAGTAGCTTGCCCGTTTTCCCCCCGCACTCACGGGTCACATGCCTCGAAATAGCCAATAAGGCGTTACCGGCATCTAATATAAATAAAGCCAGACAAGTGAAACATCTGCTAAGAGCACGTCTGAATAGATCCTTGTGATTTAATCCAGCGTCTCTGATGCGAGCTCATTTCATACCGCAATTGGAGCGCAGGTCAAAGATTTTGCTCATTTGCATTTTTTCCATACAACATCAAACAGAATATCGGTATTATAATTCCAGACGGTGACGGGAGACCAGCTCCGCTATGCAACGGGGTCCCTTTCTCCATTTCAGGTGTGTGTGGGGGGGGACACCGGGAAATCGTCGACTTTCCCGTCACCCTCCACATGGATGTATTAAACTAGGCACTCAAAGTTATTTCAATGCTCCCCCACACCATCAGTTGGGATAACAACAAATGATGGAGGATTATGAGCTGGGTTTTGCATAATTAATATCCCCCCTTATTAGGTTGAGGTGCTCATTGTGTTGTGGTGGAAAAAAAAAAACAGATAATGTCACCAAACGGGAATGGGTGGGATCAGAGGCAGAGCCAGCGAGCATTAGCCTAACGGAGTCAGGTAGCGGGCGGGCACATCTTAATGAAACAAAATACCTCCTGACGGAATACCGCCACGCTGAAAGAGCGGACGATAATGAGCTTCGGAAAAAAACCAGCAGTACGGAATTTGGAAAGGATGGCCTCGCTTTTGATCCATTTCTCTTTCCTGCCATCGTCTCTCTCTCTCTCTCTCTCTCTCCATGGGGTAGACACTTCTCAGCGTGATGGGCACAACGCGGTGGGAAACGCAGGTAAACGGAAATGTCAGTGCCACCATGCACATCGTGGATAAACTCAGGAGCCCACAGGGGGAGGGAGCCACGAACAGAGGAAAGGGGGACTGTCGGAAGAATGACAAGGCCGTACTACAAGGAGCGTGGTCTCCTTGGTAGGGGCACCTTGGCCTTCAGCATCGTGGGGGTTTGTTCTCCATGCACTCGCTTGGCATTTCTCAGGGTTCTCTGGTTTCCTTTTTACGGTCCAAAGATGTCTCTAAAACTCCCATAACTGTGTTTGTCCTGTTAAGTACTGGTGCCCCATCCTGGGTGTCCGCTGCCTCTTGCATAGTACTCCCTGCATACAGGGGTGGGGCCTCAGGGGCAGCTGAAAGCTGATTGGTCTCCAGAACGTCCCCACCCCTGTCACTCACCAATTCACAATGTATCATTGATAAAAATTGGCCACGCTGTATGAATTATGACCCCTATTATATACCTTAAAAAATCCTAGAATATTCCCAGCGATAAGGCTTCCAGCTGCTCATGACCTTGTACTGGATAAATAGTATGGAAAATTAATAGTCTTTGAGTTTATGGTTTAAGTTTCCGTCTTCTCTTTCCAATATATAGGATATGATTTTATATCAAGGTATGATTTTAGAGTTGCCTGTAAATTCTACTGAAGCGACTCAGATTTCCAGTGATGAATCAGAAATGACAAGTGCTAATTATCACTAAATCACTTTTCTTGGATGGCCTGGACACAACACTCGCCCACCAGAACGCGTTCTCCTGTTCCCAGGATCGACGGCGAGATGAATGCTGAAGCAATTCAACCGATTTTAATCAGGCTCAAAGGTATATTCCCGTTCCTCCCCTCCACATTCTCTGTGATACCTTTGCATCCATTGTGGATAATTAAAGTTTATATAACATACATTCCGGTCGTCTTGGAAAAAAAGAAAAGAAAATCAAGCTAATAACATTTACATAATTGCATATTTATTATACTTTCTGTCGTTAAGGCAATTGAGAGTATCCATTTTTGGGAAATTATAAAGCTCCTTCGCAGGCCCTATTACGTTTATTATATTTGCCTAGGAAGAGGCCAGCGTGTTTCCAAGGGAGAAAATAAACCCGTCATGAACCCTTGCCTCTCAAAGCGTTCGTATAGAGGCCATGGAATGCGGTTATCTCGGTGACTCGTGCAAAGAACAAATTAGCCGTCACCCTTTTTCCCATTAGGGGGCGCTGTTCCGGGTGGTGTATTGACGAACCACAGAGAATCCCAACCAGGACTCCTGCTTGGAACCGCCTTTCTCATTTTTCTCATGTTCTGCCAGCAGGCTGACATGTGACTATGTGCGGGTGTGAGAGACTGCGGGATTCTGCCTGTGTAAGTATCTCATAATAAGGCAAGCGGAAGAGGACAAAAGGCACGATTCTGAAAGGAGTTAGCCGAAGAAGACTCCCGTCGTTTTCGGATCTGGGTTTTTTAATTCTGGTAACATGTCACTGAACGCGCAGCAGGCCCACGACACCCGCGGAGCTCATTGTTTCCCTGCAACTTCCAGAGACCTGGCTTCCTCTGTGAAGGCAGAACCAGTAGGCCCGTCTGCTTTTCCTAGACTGCGAGCCTCGCATTATCATTGATTTTCCGATTCCGCTGTAAAATCCCTTCCCCTATGTGGAAGGATTTACTCTAGAGCAGATAAGATCTATCTGAGACTTGGGAGGGGGACAGTTCAATCTACAGCTACATCTTTTAGCCATATCTAAAAAAAAAATCAATAACGACAATAATTTAATTTGTTTTTTTTAGGTGGTTTTCACAACATGTGCTTTTTTATTATGGTACGAAAAATGGAATCATTCAAGAGAACGCGAATTAACAGTGTCCTCGTCTCCTGCGAACAAACGGCTTACTCGCCAACCGACCGCTGTTATCGCCATGGCGGTTTGCGCGTGTCGCCATATGAGCGGGTCGTCCCTCAATGTCGCTGCCTTTGCTGTTTTGTCCGTCGTCGATGGAGCTCCCCCTTCTTCCTCGTTTCCGTCATCTTTTTAAATTATACATGTGTGACTGGAGACATCCGTGGTCTCGTAAAAAGCTTCGGGTTCTCCAGCCCAAACGCTATGGGAACCGATATACAGCATGCGACTATATGACTCGCTCAATAATTTATTTTATAGGCCCCGGTGTGGGCCGCTGTAAAACATCCCTCGCTGTGACGGCCATCTTTGCTCGGCGTCCAGAGAGAGGAGCTCTGAGTGGTAATTACAATCACACCATCCCAAAAGAGCTGTTTCCTCCTTACCGATGCCTTCAAATATCCCCATCCATAATATTGTTCATTAAATGCTACCTATCTTGGTAACTCTGGAGCATTCAGACGCCTTTCTGGGAACTATCAAGCTGCTGAAAAAGCATAATGGCTGATGTGACTGGGGTTATAATCAGGAACTCTAACTCTGTCTCATTAATGTGTGTGTGTACACACACACACACACACACGCGCACGAAATATATATATATTGTATATACAGTATATACAGTACATAGGTTGGCATATAGAAGTACGATCTGATATAGATAGCATTTGGCATTTTCTACCCCATGGAAAAATATGTATTTCTTCTTTAATTATCTGACGCAAATTAAAAATCTGAAAAACAAGTAATTAGAACCCAGCATTCCATCTGCCTAATAAAGGTAATAAAGATACTCTGCATATCTGTGTTGGGGTCATCGCAGTGTGATGTTAATTATTCTGTGTGTGCGAAGTTAAATCCCTGAGCTGTGGTTTTAAAAAAGAGAACCAAAAGCAGCATTGGTTGAAATGAAATCAAACTTTGACGGGTGCGCCCATCACTAATTGCCGGCCTGATGCAATTAGCGTTTGCCGCGAAACGTCAGAGGCAAATTGCCAAGACTGTCTTGTTTGTTTTCCTCTGAAAGCGGTCGTTTCAAGGACGTCATTTAAACCTGGATATGTCAAGAAAACATTTGCCTTTATTACGTAAAGTTTGCAGGCAAGATGGCCGATTAGAAGGGTGTTTACGTTTATTCTGTGAATACATCTGTCCATCCATTTGGTCATCTTTCATAATTTTTTATCCAGAAGAGAGTCAGAATGAGCGTGGGGCCTAGTCCAGGAAGCAGAGGACACAAAGCAGAGGACACTATTAGGAGTACATTTATTCCATTACAATCAACATTTCCTGGCATTCTGCTTTATATAGGCAGACAGTAAACTTAAGCTGTCCCACTGTACAAAGTCATCTGTTGGGATCATCCGCTGTTATCTGTGCAAAAATCTCAAAATTTCAGCTGGAAGGGCATAAATGCACTGAAAGTTCTGAATGTTTGTTTCTGTGCCAGTACATAGCAGTCTGATTCTCTCCAGTTTTGGTGTCAAAAGCACAGCTTAACTCTCCTTTGACTTCTGTGTAGCTGTCCCTGCACAGAGAAAATGGTTGCCACAAGGAGTCGTATTTGCGTTGCACCAATGATTTTGACGTGTATGAATGTTATAGGGGGAGAAAATAGACAATTTATCCTTATTTATTATCTTAATGAAAGTGTTGATGTGAGGTAGCCATCACCACTTTAATGTGGTAGACGCAGAGCATCAAAATAAAGTGTGTTAATTTTAAAAGCCGTCAAAATGGGGGAGGCGAGGACCAGACGAATGCCAACAGGCGTTTGCTGTCCAGGAAGCGATGTTAAACTGACTAGGAACCGTTCAGCGTTCCAGGTGCGTCGTGCGGAAGCAATCTGGTCATCGCTGTGTCCTTTAGCTTTAATCCACGTCTTCCTCCATCCAGGGGATCTGAAACACAAACGGGATCTTTTATTCTGTCTAGACTCAGCTAGCCTTTTTTTTAACCTTTCCTTCTTACTTTAAATTTTAATTTACAGACGTTGAAATGCACCCACAGGTAGCATAGATTACAGCTCGGCCTTGGCAATCAAACGCCGTGACATGTTGTGAATTAACTAGCCACAGGGGGCCCCCCAGGAAAAAATCGTATGGCTTTGATTTGGGCCACGTTATGAATCCTACCGATAAACTAGCAAAACTACCTGTGACTGCATGTATACACGTTCTGTAGTAATTCAAAATATACAATTTAATGCCAGTGGCTTATAAATCTATTGGCTTTTTTTCTGCTAATGTCAGCTCACGTCTTTCATATGGTTTTATATCAGGTATTAGCTGCTTTACCTGACAGGCGAGGAGGGAAATCCTAATGCAATATTAATTTTATTAAATTTAATCACGCTGCAATCCTGGGCAATGCTGCTGTTGAAGAATTACATAGCTATGAAATTTAAATTTAAAACCCCAGGATAAGGAAGAAAAAAAGTTTACAAATGAATATCGTGTGTATTTTTAGCATCTCCACCGTCAAAATTGTATCAAATAAAAAGCTCGACATTTACCTTACTTCATTAGCTGCACCCTGGATCATTATCTCATCATATTTTCGATTTATCGCCCTGCCTTTCAGCTACTTGCAGTCGCGCTCAGGGTTTTGATGTTTGCCAGGACAGACTTGCTGTCTAACGGCTGTCTGACTGTGGCCGGCTTCAGCTACTTAGGAGTCACCTTGGCGTCTTTTTGGATAAAAGTGAGGTATTTGAATCGCTACATATTGCTGACGCATGGCAGAGTCAGCCCGCCATCTCTGCCTTTGCCTGGTGCATCATTACCTTCAGCGTTCGCCTTGTGGCAGATCTGCCGGGCAGTCTGACCGTGAAGTGAAAGATGTCAAACGGCTCGGGTGTGTGGCGACGGTGGAAACTGTCAAAGTGGGGCGGAGCGGCGGTGCCGAATCATATTTTATCTTTGGACCGCATAAGGAAACCTGCTTGACGCCACTGAAACATCTAACCTCTACGCTTGTAGTTTTTGGTACCACATCCAAAAATCTCCCAACCATGGAGGTGTGCAATATCAGCACTACCCACTGACCTGTCCTCCACAGGTACCTGTTGGGCATTTGGAGCTGTTATTGGTGTCGTGGCTTGTGCTATGGGACCATGGTAGGCTTAAAATAGCTTATATTCATCAGAGTAGCGAGTACTGTTTCTGTATTGTCACTGCCAGACAGTTAATATACAGTTAAAGACCAAGGGCTGTTTATAAATTAAATGTATGCTTTAAACACCTTTGACGTGTTGGTAGAGAGCACATGGGTGTGGATGAACACATTATTAACATCCTCACTGCATGAAGAGCTGTTGACAGCTTTCGCTTCACTTTTTCTTAATCACTCGGGCTATAAATGCACAGATCATATGTTATGTGTGTTCTGCCGCGTGGACTAACACGTTCGTGAGAGACAGGGACCCAGAGTCCTCGACATCCGGCCGAGCAAATCCGAGCGTGTCCCACGCTGCTACTCGACATGGCAAACGGGGTTTTAAGACATAATCGCAACTGTCAAGTAAATTAGTTTTGTTCAGGAGTGAGCGAGTATCGACGGGGCCGTCACTTGCCGTCAACCGTGGCGATCGGAGGGGATTATCCTGGAGCAGTCTTGTGTCGGAGCCTGGCTTTTCCGATGAAGCCCGGGGTCGCGGCCGGGGCTGACGCAAACCATTGTGGGCCGTATGCTTGGGCTGTCCCGATAACAGAGCGATACCAGCACCAGGGCTAAAAACCGAAGATTGTCAGTTTTGTTATGGGAGCTTTTTGTTTTTATGCCTCTTGGTTCACAGGAGCCTCGGGGCTTTACGGTAAGCTGTCCCAACCCCCACGACCCTCCTCCAGGCTTCCGGCTGGCGAGGCTGACACCAGCCGATGGCACAAGATAAGCAGATGGTATCTTTTTGGGTCTATATTGCGGCACTTGGCAAGAGCTCTCTGGTGTCAATCAAGGCAAACATATCGATCATCAGTGTTTGTCCGAAGTGCGGGGGTGGAGGAGAGGAGGGTCTCCAGATAAAGTGATGGGGGCAGAGACTGGCTGGTATTAATATGACTGTGCCATCTCTGTCAACAGATGTCATCCGTGTGTATTAAACTTCGATTTCTTATTATTGCATGTGGCAAATACAATACCTGCTTCTTTATGACTATTAACGTGCTCCCTTGAGTTCAGGGGGAGGGAGCTGAGCATTTGTACCTGAACACTGTATCACTAGAAGAAGGCCTATATTACACACAGCCAGGGGAGTAGCTAGAAATGCTAGCAGCCCCCAGCAAAATGTCACGCAGGGGTGTCAGAGAGGCATGGACACCCTGCGAGATTCGAGGGGCCCCAGTGCTTTATAGGGGCCCCAAAATCGTCAGCCCTCCCACCAGGATACTCGGCGATTCTCTCTACCGTGGGACCTGTGTTTCTTCAGGTTGAAAGTACTCGACCACACTGGCCCGCCTTGCATAATAAAATTTTATATTTTTATGTATCAAGGGCCTCTATAAAGTGCTGGGCCCCAGGAATCTGCCTAGGTATCCATGCCCCTATGGCGCCCCTGCGTGTAGCATAACATGTGATACAAGAGGGCTGTCTGTCCCGCATCTCATCTCTTGAGCTGAAGGCCGAAGAGCCGGAGCTGAGATCGAGTCGGACGCAGGCTGGGAAGGCCAGAGGGGGGCACGCCGCTGTACTTTTGACTGGAGAGTGCGAGAAAGGGGAAGACAGTCTTACCTAAGCCGTGGTTCTGTCCTTGGTGCGATTGTGGTTGGAGAAGTTTCTCCTATTCCACAAGAATAAGGTTGTGGCACCCCCTGCCCCCTCCCCCCCAGTGCTCTCGGACAGCGATATCCCGGCGCCGTGGTGTGCATCGCCCGACAGTGAATGAGAACTTATGGCAGAGCGGATTCCCAGGAATGCAGCGATTCTCACATGCCCGCCCCGACTAGCCCCCCCCCAATAAAACGCTCCCCCTTTATCTCTGTCCCGCAGCTGCACTCACTCCAGCCTAATCTACAGGCCCAGCACAGCATTTCATCCTGCCCAGGCCCCTGTCGCGCCCCCGGATTTAATGTCTCCGCGTCCGAAAGGTGCCCCCCCCCAGCCTTTCCCCGTCGGACGGGGGGGGGGGTTCCATTCAGGCTCCCGCACCGTACTTAGCGGGCAGCCAGACCGTACGGCAGCCGAACTTAGAGGGGGGCTTAAGGAAAATGAGTGTCAAGTCTTTTAATCGTAACGAAATGTATTCAGCAGGCCAGAATCTGGGATGCGGATTAGCTGGCACTGCTATGTCGTGGGGGAGTGGGAGTCGGGCTCCAGCGGACCGGAGAATAGGTCAAGCTGTCCCATCGCCCACCCCTCTCCTAACGGGGGCTGGCAGCGTCGAATGTAATCCTCCATGAGGTCGACCGGCGAGAGAGAGCTCCGCAGGTGATCCCGTCTCCGCTGCATTAATTCCTGCCCCTAACAATAAAATCAACGTCTCCTGGGGAGTTT
>JAODLC010000047.1:6258549-6270164 GCA_026781145.1 Hippopotamyrus pictus
CTGCTAGGGTGCAGCATCAGACACAGGTACGCATGCTGTGTTTCTGCTAGGGTGCAGCATCAGACACAGGTACGCATGCTGTGTTTCTGCTAGGGTGCAGCATCAGACACAGGTACGCATACTGTGCTTTATAAGACTGCTACACTGGGGACAATTACATGTAAAAAGTCAAATGCATCTATCCATCCATCTGCTGGCAACTTATCCTGATCGCGGGGAGGAAATTTAATAATATGCTCATTTATGACCCCATCTGGGGTGTATTCCTGTTCTGTGCCCTATCCTGTCTGGGCTGATTTCCAAAAGCCCCTGTGATCCTGACCAGGACTGGAAAAAGGTTGCATGGTGTGACAGTCTGCGATACTGGAAAAGAGGATGTGGAAGGTGGGTGGGAAATGGATAGAAATGCTGTGACCAGTCACCTTGGGGCCCCCTGCATAGAGTTGCCACTTTAAATCTGAATAAATGTCGCCTCATGATGATATAATGTGTGGGACAGGTGGCAACTCTACACTGGACCCCCTACCACATTATAATTGCCCTATAAAGTGCGCCCCCCCCAAATCTGCCAGGATATCCGACCCCTGCGGGGCCCCCGTGTTATGCACCTTTTTGGGAACCTTCTCCGTATCATACGTAGCATTTCCAACACGAGACGCGGACCCCGTCACCGCGAACGCTGCCGTCAGCCTCCCAGGCCGCCCTCACATTAGCGCCTTTTTGTAAATGACATGGAGCGAGTGGATGGAGTTCCCGATTAGATTCCCTCGCTCACTCACCTCGAGGCTCTGTAATATCCCTCCCCCGCCCCCCCTACCGCTGCTGTGGCTGAGGCGAGACACTAATGGGGGGCACGTCGCACGACTACCCATTCATTAAGGATCACACTTTGTGCCGAAATTGTGAGGTGTCACACTCGTCATTACCCTAAGAGTCTGCCGCACTGGAATTCTTTAAATAAATTTACGTAGATTCAGAAGTTTTTTTTCAATTCAGAATCCAGGCAGCACCTCTGCTACCTTTCTGACCGCCCTGGTATCGGTGATGTTCCTCTCGCCTCGACAACCTCTCTGGATGAGCGGCACCCAGCTTGGAGAATTCCCTGTTGACCCCCAACCCGTACCAGCATAACTGGACCTATACAGATCCGTATGTTGTACCAGCATACAAAGTGTGGCATCTACCCTTTTGTGAGGATGAATTGTGTTCCACCGGAATGCACCACATCAAAGGAACAAATGTAGAGAACAGTGGAGTTCTTATAACAACCTTTTATGTCTTGTGTGTGTTTTTTTTTTTCCGGAAATCGCACACAGAATCAAAGAAGGGTGCGACGTTTCGAGAGGGAGGCGTTCGGGCTCCTCGTGCGACGCTCCGGGTTTTTCGGGAAATACGTGCCACATGAAAGGAGGGGAAGTGACTACACGGGCCGCCAGCGTCCTTTTGATCTCCCTCCTCGAGACCCACCTGGCCGCAGCCGTTTCGAGCATCTTCATTACCGCCGATCTCCCGCAAAATGATCCGAGCGCAAAGAGGTGGTGGAGGGGGGCAGGTGGGGGGGACTCAGGCTGTTGCCGCGGGGCTCTGGGCCCCTAATGTGACAATGACGGGTGGCCCGACACCCGTCCCCAAGAACCGACCCATTTACAGGGTCGGTCTCCTAATGGCCATCGATCTGGGTGGCAGACGGCACATTCATTGTTCCTCAGCCTGCCAGATGTAAGCACTCCCCCTCCGACGCCCCCTCCCCCCACGCCGCCCCCACCAGCACCACCGGCACCACGGCCTCAGCCGGAAGCCTGATGCAACGTGACTTTGATCCACTGCGACCTTTTACAATTCCCCCCATTTTCTCACCAGCATCAAAAAGCCGTTCTTACAAACTGTCTCCTTCTGCCTCCATTATTCCGCAGGAGTGTGTCTCTCCCGTAACATATCAGAGCCCTGCCATTTAATTGGAACCTGTCTGTCTACAGAGATAGCGGCCACCTTAATATCCTGCGGCACCATGCTGGACTCGGAAAGGGACGGCGGCTTCATCTGGGATATATCTCCGAGGAAAACACAGGCAGGAAAGCACGCGCTAATGTGCAGCTAATGAGTGCGCAAATGATTCTGGCGGTAATGAACTCGGGCCGCCGTAAACTGGTACGGCTGGGCCCATGGACGCAGGAGCTAATTAGTCTGTGCTATGAATCCTAGCATCCAGCGCAAAAGGGAAGCGAAGTAAATGAGAATGAACGGGTGGAACTCTCGGCAAGTGGCCCCGGTGATGCTTTACGGCCTCAGAAAACCACGATTATAAAACAGCGAAAGCCCGTCGTAAAAGTCTCTTCTTATTGTCAGCGGATCGATCGTGGCGGCACCCGATGGTCGTAGTTAACTGCTGCGGAGCCCCCAAAACTGCACCCGGGGAAGGAGGCTGCGCTCTATAAAATCTTTCCCAGAATGCCCAGGGACTCTGAGGCTTTACTATTCTGTGGCCCGGCGTGTTGACTTGGGGTCCCCTGCGGTATTTGGCGTGTCAGTAGTCATGCCTGTCAGGAGGCGTTCCTGTCATGTCGGTAAACCACGTAGAGTCAAGGAAAGGGGATGGAGGATTACCCCACCCCTGCCAAGGTCTCCGAGCGGAATGTGACCCAGCGGGGTTCCTCTGTGGGCCTCAGCTTCAAGAAGGTGGGGGAAACTTCTGATCATTTCAGGTCCGCATGGGGGCGAGAAATCTACAAACACGAGGATGATTGAAATTTATGTGTTAATTACCACTGGAGCCGTTATTCTGGAAGAAGCTAGACCATAATAACTATTACTTTGTTCTCTTACGGCTCAGTTTCGGTGGGTGCTAATTTCCGTGCCTATTTTTAAACTCCTGTGAGGTCACCACCGTCATGGGTCTCCACATGATCCCCGCATTTAAGGAATGCATTTCCTCCATTAACAAAGTATTGCATTCAAATCTGAGAGTGGCGTCAGATATGCAAGGGTGCTGGAGAAACCTCCCTGATTTTGCAATTCAGTGTATTTTAAAGTAACCTGAGTTTGGACCAGGTAGCCTTCATCCATGTAAACGTTCACTCTTAAAATGCACAGTAATAACCTGGTGCAAAATACACATGTTTTAATTATACAAATAAAATTAGAAATATTTCAGTGGGAGTGAAATCCAGGGGCGTTATTCAGTCCTTAGATTGTAAGACCACTACCGGGGTCCATTTTTTGCATTTGATGACACTCCTCTTGCAATGAAGAACGTTCACTTACCCAAAGTCAGCGGCGTCACCAGATAGGAAAGGATTTTGGTGCCAGACTTCCCCACTCTTCGAAAACTATATCAAAACTTTTATTTTAGGATAACTACCCTGGTAGCCAATCCCAAAATGACCTTTTTTTTTTACCTTTATCACTAGAATAATCTATCCTAAAATATTCAGACGGTGAGCTTAAATGCATGCTGTCGGGAGACTGTTTCTACTCAGTTTTGTATCTCACTTCTTGAGACTGCAGGACTTTTGTAACAAGTTAGAATTACAGAGCGAGACCCTGACGGAGACAGAAATCCTGTCACTATGAGGTCCTACATTTTCAGGGAAATTTCCTGGGAAAAGAGAGCGATTCGGCAGCACGTCAGAGCTGTCGTGGGGAATTGAGCGAAGTTGCCCTCCCTTAAAGCACGCGACACTCCCGCGGTGAATGATACCTCTCGCGCGGTGTGTTACCGCGGTAATGACATTAGGGGCCACCAGGTGGGGATCTATTTCTGAACACGGCGCTCGCTTTACTGTCACTTCCTATTTTCCCTGCGATTGGCTGCAGGTGCTCGAGTCGTTCCCGCGTCCGACTCTGGAAAACGATACGACTTGAAGTGAAGGTGGCGGCCTCACTGGGACGGGCACCGGGAAGCGCCGGAAAGCTAAGAGGCTTCAAGAACGTCACAATCTGAGGGACAATGCTAACAGTGCTAACATATTCCTGTCAACTTATTTTTGCCCTTGTTGAGTTTGTATGTCATGTGACCTACGATCTATGATCTACCTATCTACAGGTCTGTCTCATTCATTGTCGACATTGCAACATAAAGATTGGGGGCGAGAAACGTACCAAAAGGAACCGCGCAAATTATCAAACTTTAACGCCGGAAGTATGGATTATATTTCTTATGTAGCACGGCTGCTTGATGGACGCGGTTTAGATCTAAAACCTATTCTGTCTACGTAACCTTGGCGCTCAGTTTAGGCACCCTAGACCCTGTCAGCAGTGACATGCTTCACATTTGAGGCAGACCTAAAATATGCTCCTTCATGTACATTTCTGCGCCGCACGGAAGGAAACGCTCTGATTTAATGGCTGCGGAGATGAAAAGCAGGCCCTCCCCTTCTCCCGCGGAGTGGCACGCTGAGCCCCGGTCGCATCATATCAAAGTGCTGCGGCAGAAAGGTCGCATTTCCGCGGCGATTGGTGCCCATGCTTTTAAAGGGTATTTGATGGGTGACAGGTGCCCAATTCTCTAAATGGACGACAGGCACACCTTTCTGTTTTTCATTTCTCTTTGAAGGATGGGTGTTTTTTTTTCCTTTTTTTTTCCTCTAACAGTGATGAAAAATGAAAGTGGGGCCAGGTTGAATTGAACCTCGGGTAACCTATTCAATTACGTTTAACTTATTCCTAACGTCGCTTAAGTTAATGTTGCGGTAGACTTCAGCAGTGGGTGATAATCATATTCATAAAACTCCTCACAAAGACAGTCCAGATGTAGGTTGTAAGTGCTTTCAGTTGAGGTATGGACAGTTCTAATGTTCCTTCAATATTTTTATGATGGAGAAAAAAAATTAACCTTCTGCTAGATTGAAACGATGAAACGACTTATGCATGCATTAACGTTTATTCCTGGGCATACATAATATTATATGTGGCAGCAGCCAGCGGGAAGCAAGCTGACGGTCTCAGCAGCGCTAATTGACTTATAGCTGTCCGTCTGTAAATATAGCACCTTGTAAATATAGCAGGCCGACAACGTCCACCCAACATACGTTTCACCGACAAATCATATTTGGAGATCACCTAGACTGACAGGTAATGTTGACCAATCACGATGGAGCATTGTCATCACTCAGCGATCCTCCCATCTGAAGGGGGTGGAGTTTTCAGATCAAGGGGCCCTGCATCCAGAACTATGTAAAGTGGACTGAAACTCTCTGAAATTGCGATTGGGTCTCAAACACATCATGAGTGTTTATAGTTAAACACTGAGCAGGTCAAGTTTGATCTAGTCATAAAAACAAGATAATACAAGAGAACATCTGTGCTATGGCCCTGTTACCATTTTTTAATAATCAACACATTAAGAGAGTAAGAAGACAGCAGCTGCCCTCAATCTGTCCCAGATGTTTCCCATCCTGAAGTGGCACAAACGCCGATCTCTGCCTGCTTGTTAACATTGGTGCCCCTTGGAATTCTTCTCCTCAAGCCACTTACACGGCACTCAGACTCACATCTTACCTGCTTAAAGAGATGGAATTTTTTGCTAAAGTGATTCCAATACAAAAAGTGCAGCTTCTGACAGTGTGGTTATGACGCTTGTATCTGCTATGCCATCTGCTCGAAGCAATCGTGAGGGTGTTCTGTACGTCTGCATGCGACAAAGCCACGTGTGACTGTAGGTGCTTGACGCACATCAGCCACAAGCAGGAAGAAACAGATGAAATAGTACAGTCAGACCTGCCGGGAAACTGGAGGCAGGAAATGCCACAAACGCAAAGACATTTGTAAGCAGGCACGAGTGGGCGGGCATGCAGAACAGCTCGGGTTTTGCCTAATGAGCACTAATTAATGGACATTTTAATTGGAAATCAGTTAGGCAGGTGGGGAGTAGTTTTTGGGAAATTACCAACAGTCAAACAGAGAAACTGGTGTAGCAGGTTGATTTGCATAAATGTTTTTTTTTCTGATGACAGCAAAGTTTTCTGGGCCTGCTTCAGAAAATTTGGCACTAACGCACGTGTGGGAAACAAAAAAGTAATTGTTTCATACGTTTAAATGAACGTGGCAACCCTACCTGCAAGATAATCATTTTAATAGCTGCCATTTTAATGTCATTTAAATAATAATAATTTTCTCAATTAGTGAAGACCTGGATTAAATTGCATTCCACACGTGAGCCCATATTTAATGAATGTTAGCAGGAGAGTCACTATCAACACGCAAAGGTCTGGATGTGAGGAAGCACATCTGATAGGGAGCAAAACGTGGACTGTCTGTGGGTCCCCGAGGACTGGATTGGGAAACACTGTCTTAGTGAATGACTGCAGGACATAACTGGGCTTCTCCACTCAGTCCCAGGCGGTGGAATCAGCCGGAATAGTTGTGTCCCACCGTTCCGGCACCTGTAGGATCGACTCTATCAGGAACATCACTAGAGATTTATGAATGAGGGACTGAGTCTTTTCTTGGAGGATCTGATTTTAATGAAAACGAATGAGATCGGACTTTAAACTAATTATCGTACACGTATTTGCCGCTAAAAACATTTTAGGCCGGCTAAAGCCCCCTAAAACACCCCTAGCAACACCCCAGAACCCTGTGTTTGGTGTTACGCAAGACCATCCATCCATGTTCCATAAAGGACAAATGTCCACCTCAGGGCAGACACACATTTTCTTCTTTTTTACAATCACGTATCCCAAAGGGGAACGTCGTTCATCTTTTCGTGCACGTGAGTCCAGGCTAACAACTCGTGCCATAATGAGGAGAGGCAGCTGGGAAATATCCCGGGGCCACCCGCTTTGACGCCACGTCGGGTGCAGAGCCGTCACCACGTGTCTGTCGTTTATTACCGACCGGACCTTGCCGGCACAGATTGAATTAAAAAAAAACAAAAAAAACAAAACTAGCTTCATTCATCTTCTGTCCCTGTAAATTAGCGTCAAATTCCCCACGTAATCCCATTCGCTCCATTATTGTCACCACGGTAAGAACGGCGGCAGATAATGGAGACCTAGGCGGGGAGACGTCTCAGATGCAGTCGGAATGTTAATGAAGGGGCGGGTCGCCACTTAATCTCCGCCTCTCCTTCACCTGCCGCCGCGTGATGGCTCTTGTCCGCATGACAAGAAAAAGGGACACGGGACAGGGACACTGGCGTTTTCACCGGGTACCTGGGGTCTGTGATAGTTGTCTCTGGGTGGTCCCGGCTCTCAAACCTTTTGAAGACCACTCTCACCCGCCTGGGGACGTCTTACCTCATGACCACTTACGTGCCTGAGGGGCGGTGTGCATGTCTGACTAAAGGGAGGTGTCGCTGGCCGCTTGCCCCAGAACTACAACAATGAAGTAGGAAACACTTTATAGAAGGAGAACGTGGCAGCAGCTGACCCTGAATAGACACTCGCTAAGATAAGAACGAAAAACAAAGTGGGGAAATCTGCTGTAACTGTACAGATGTTTGCACATCTGTATACCTTTCCAGGGGAGACCTGGCCCAAGCTCCTCAAAGCCAACACTGCTGCCTTTTACTGGTTTTCCGCAACTACTGTGGATCCATCCTGGATCAGGCATTTCTGAGCCTCGCTGTTAAGCAAATTCACTCTCAGTGCCCCAGTGCTATACACCAATGCTTCCCAATCCGGTCCTCAGGGACCTGCACACAGTCCACATTTTTGGTAGGGAGCAAAAATGCGGGATGCCCTGAAGGGAGTTGGGAGGGAGCAAAAACGTGGGCTGTCTATGTGTCGCCATTCACAGCTTGAGAAACACTATATACCTGTCATCTACCCTAAAATATAAGGAGTATGAGCACTGGGCCCCAGTTTGCCTTATTTTACAGAGAGTAAGAAGCACATTAAAAAATAAAACGATAAACTTTTGTATATGTTCATATCAAATTTTTGTCATAAACTATATGGTGTCATTTATTGATTCAATTTAATGAAAGTGCTTTTTTTAATATAGAGGTTATGTAAAATACTTTCTCCAAAAAAATCACCAGAAACTTCTGGGAAAAAGAAACTCTTAGGACCTGTAATCAGTATCTGTAGATTATGTCAAGCTGCAACTGCAGAGCTTTCCAGCAATTTTACAGAAGAGTGGATTGCAGTCTGGTGACTCTCCGGACTTCGTGATTTATAGAAGCCTTCAAGGCTGCTGTTTGCTGGAAAAGGACCCTTCTGTTGACATACCAGTAAACGCAGGTATGCAGATAATCGTTAATAACTGACAGCGTGGCCTTCTTATGTCACATCCATGTAATTATGCTCCAGACTAAGTTTGTTCGACTTGTGATATTTCAACTTCATGATGGTACGTTACCCCCTGCACATTTAGTAGTCACTTGATTTCGATCTGTACCCAGGCTAACGATATGCCGTATGATATTTCACACTGATGCAGCATCAAGACAGGCATGTTTCCCTCCGTAGTGAGCGCGAGTGTAAACATCTCACAGTATTGAACGATGTATTGTATGGGTTTTTTTCTGTGTTTAATCAAGTTTTCTTAAGGGTGTCATATCATATCATATTCATATTGAACTTATGATATATCCAACTTCAAATGGTTCCATCAGAATGTAACCCCACCCTATGTCAAGGAGCATTGGTATTTGCCTTACATTTTTTTGTATTACGTACCAGTGTTGAGGTTGTGTGTTCAAATCCTGTTTCTGGTCTACCTGTGTAGAGTTTGCATAGACACCTGTGTGTGGCCCAGTGGGTCAGGATACTGTGCCTTCATCAGAAGGTTGCTAGTTCGAACCCTTGGATCAGCAGGGTAATTTCACCTCTGGTGCCTTATTACTCTAGGGACTGTCTGGCCCTGCTAAATACATGAAATGTTCTCCCACTTGCACAGATTTCCTCCAGGCTCTCTGACTTCCTCCTGGTGTCTCCTGCCTCTTAGTATCTCCTTTCTTGGGTTGGGCTCACCACAATCCTACTGGATAAACGGAGCGTTCTGTAAAATTTGATGGATGAAAGGGCCATAATGCACAGCATGTGGGCCTTGAATATATGTCGACAGTAAACGACACTCAATTTTTTTTTTCTTTCTGGCATATAACTGTTCGCATCTTATGATGCGGCGACATCGTTAAGCTATTAAAACAAACACGGGAGCGATTAAGAGGATGCCGGCACACCGCCTTGCTCTGGCTGCTCGCTCTTTCTCTCTGCCTCCGTCGAAAGCAAATTGATTTCACACTTCACTAATAACCTGACCAAGGCATGACAAGAACTCGAATTGTCTGCAGGTCATGCAAATTAATTACAGCAATTAGGTTACAGAGGAGGAGAGGGCGGGTGGGGGAGAGATGGGTGATGCGATTCAGGGGAAGGAGGGAAAAAGAGAGGAAGAGAGAGAAAGAAAGAGAGAGAGGGTAAACAAGTGCAGATGTCTTCTCCTAGAATCCTCTGCTAAACCTGGTGTTCTTTATTTGCTTAGTGAGACATGTTTTATCTGAAGACACTCACCAGGATCGTAAATGGATGGTGGAGTGTGGCCTGGTGGGTTAGGATTCTTTGTCTGTGATCGGAAGAGCACCAGTTTGAATACCGTGTCCAGCAGATTGATGCCAACATAGGGTCCCACAGCAAGGCCCTTCATCCCCATCTCCAGGGACACTGCACACTGGCTGGCCCTTTACTGTGTGGTCAGTGGGTTAGGAATCTGTGTCTGTGATCGAAAGGGTGCTGGTTCGAAACCCATTCCCAGCCAATTGATGCCACCATAGGGCTCCACAGCAAGGCCCTTAATCCCCATCTCCGGGGACACTGCACACTGGCTGGCCCTTTACTGTGTGGTCAGTGGGTTAGGAATCTGTGTCTGTGATTGGAAGGGTGCTGGTTCGAAACCTGTGCCCAGCAGATTGATGCCACCATAGGGCTCCACAGCAAGGTCTTAATCCCCATCTCCAGGGGCACTACAGGATGGCTGGCCCTTTGCAGTGTGGCCAGGGGGATAGGAATATGTGTCTGTGATCGGAAGGGTGTCGGTTCAAATCCCATGTCCAGCAGATTGAAGCCACCGTAGGGCCCCATAGCAAGGCCCTTATTCCCCATCTCCAGGGGCACTGCAGGCTGGCTGATCCTGTGCTGGTGGCCCTCAAGCTTGCTGTTACCTATATGTGTGTCTCTTGGGCAAGATAGGAAGGGTGAAAAGAGAATTTCCCTGCAGGGATGATTAAAGTATCACTATTCATTTCTAAATCTTATGCATTGACATGGCCTAGAAACACATTATGAACAATTAGGGTGGGATTTAAAGGTACAACAGGAGATACCTGGAATCTCAGGCAACAAGCTTCTGTTCATGCATTTCTTCTTGCCATTACACTCAGGTTCAGCCATGATAAAGTTAAGGGTAAATCCTTGAGAGTGACACTTGTCTTTTAGGGAAGATTGATGACATTTTTCTTGGCACACTAGCTGTGTAATTTAATTCAACACAAGGAAACGGTTCCTGCTTCAGTCTGTGAGAGGAATGGGTTTTGCGATAGTAGCTAGCAGTCCAGTGTTGCAGCAAAACCTAAAAATGAGCCCGCCTAATAGATATTATAAAAAATATATGCTTGCGTGCACATCCAATTACTCTAATATATGCAGTACACAAAATTAAGAAAAGCTGCACATTAAATTAGAAGTCAAGTTACATTCGATCTGGAGATTCGATTTCAGTTATTGCTTGTATATGAGAGCTTTGTACATGTATGGTGATTCTTGCTATTTGGGGGAAAAAAGCAGAAAGATGCACTTTAATGGCTTTCACAGAGGCGCTCACCATCAGTGCTCTCAGTCCTCTCAGAACATGCAACAGACTTTCAGAAATACTCCTTTAAAAATAAACACCACCCCCCCCAATTCTGAACCACACATACACCCACACGTGCATAAACACATTAAAGACCACTTGTACAAATCCTAGACCACACATTGCTTTTGTTCTGAGTACAAATCAAGCCTGGAATGTCTCAGAAGAAAAGGCAAGATACCTGAATGTGTCGCCTTTGCTGGAATGATTACATCTGATGGAAACTTGCTTACTGGTCGGTGCTGCTGGGTCTCACCACATAAATGTTGTTCTAAGTAGCAGGACCCTTCTAAGCAGTGTCTAATTATGTTAATAATTGTAGAAATAATAATAATAATGTTTATTCTGGATTTAAAGCAACATGTTAGCAATGTTGATGTGACCCTGTCTTTGAAAGCACATTGTGTGTGTAGATGAATTACTCGAGATTTCTTAGCTGCGTATTAGATGTGCAGATGATACTAGTACCCAGTGTGACCAGTCATTTGAACCTGGTTATTCAGCTGAGGGTAAAATGGTGTTTACTAGGGCTGGGTAAAAAATATCGATTCTCCGATTCTAATCGATCTTCAGTTTAATGCAACGATATCAATTCGGGAAATCCCCGAATCGATTCTTAATGCGCGTGCTTCACGTAAGACGATATGAATATTCACCTCTCGTCCTGAAGGTGTCACCATGTCTTCTTGTTACAGTGTTCATTTAAAAAAAAAAAAAGTTGTTTAAAATAAACTATTATTATAAACCCTATTATTAATGTAGATGTGTATTTCAGTAATAAACTTAAGTAGGCGAGTTTCAGTTACCAGCATTTATATCAA
>JAODLC010000047.1:6270264-6285309 GCA_026781145.1 Hippopotamyrus pictus
GGATCCCATGTCTGCAAAACTAACATTTTAAATGAAATATTGATAGCTAATCGATATCGAATCAAATCGAAATCGAAATCGAATCGAATCAAAACCATAAAAATAAGAATCGAATCGAATCGCCGAATTGGTCACAATACCCAGCCCTAGTGTTTACATGCTTTTTTGATGTTATGGAGAATTATCCCTAAATGTCCGCATGCAACGCTCTTGACCGCTCTTCTATCTCCTTAACTGTTTTATTTTATTTTATATTGTAGTTTTACTTGGTATAGCCACATCTCTGGTTAGCAGTACAGGATGCAGTCAGTCATTCCATAAATTTATTGTCAAATATAGTTGGCTTTACTTCTATCTTCTCACCAGCATTTGGGAACAAACGGCACGATTAAGCAGCATCCGCAGCTGGCATGGGGCCACCATCTCCTCGGATGTAACGACATGAAAAGTCTTTTTTAAGTGGCATTCCATCCCCGTGCCTGGATTGACACCTGGATTAATTTAGGAATTAAACCAGAGTCTTGAGCTGGAGCCATCCACAGCGGGTCTCGTGCTCCATCCAGGGGGCCTGTCTGCGACACTGACCGCCATGGGGCCCCTGAAATATCGCCGCCCCCTCGTGACACTCAGCCCAGGAACCGACATTTGTAAATCGATCGTGCGTCGGCTCGACTCTGCCGCGTTCATTTAGGCTGTAAATATTCTTCAGTTTGTAGCTGGAGTTATACTTTCCCAGTTTGGGAAAGAAGCTTTCTTTACGTTATTATTATAGTAACACTTTACTTGACGGGGCACAGATTTTTTGTCAGTTATGACTGCAGTGCGAATCATAAACAAATCATGAACAAATATAGTTGCAGCTGGAGGTAAAAGATGTGTCATGATTCATTAATGATGAATAAACATGACATCAGTGTTTCACTTGTGTTATTCATGACTTCTTCCTTCAGTAGTTCCTTTAGTAGTTCACAGTGGTTTATAGAATTAGATATAGTAACAAATATAATAACTGCTTGAGATAAAACATGCATGATTTATTAATGATGAATGTAGTATTAGATCACTATGTAACTAAGACTTAGTTTGTGGTTAATTAATACATAAGTAATAGTATAGTACTATATTATTTGTGTCCCATCAAGTAAGGTGTTACCAAAGTACCTTTAGAAGTTATTGCCTGAATGTGTGGCAGTTTGGGTATGAATATCTAGGACTATGACATGAAGAGAGAATGGTCCTTGTCTTAAAGGACATCTGACATCAGGTCATGTTGTCAGCGCTGTGCACAGCTTGGATGGGGGGCCGGGGGGGGACTCCCATGCACATTTTTTTCTATGGAAATATTTAACCAGAAGGGGTCAACGATCTCAGTTCACAGCTCAGCCTTCCTCAAGGGAACTTATCGGCGAAGTTTAATTAAGAAAGATAAGGGGGAAAATGAAGTTCCAGTTTATAGCGCTCGTCAGTTTGGGGGGGCGGGGGGAGGTGCATTAGGCGTAATTAGCTTGTTCTGCAGCTGCAGTGAGAAAGCTGTTTTCTTTCAGTGATGTTTACGCTCGGCTTCTGCGACTGCCCTGGCGGCGAGCATTCCGAGCGCACAGCGAATCCCCTCGAATAATGCCCCCCCCTTCTCTCCCGGGGGGCATTGTCTCGCGATGCCTCTCCTAGGTAACCCCAAGTAAGCCAGCGAAATTGCTTCCCGTTTTGTTTAAAAAGGGACACATCCCACCATCTCCTGCCACTGCCATTCCATTAATCCCCCCCCCCCCAGCAGGTTGTAATCTCACCGATTTAAGGTGGTGGGGGGGGGGTTTGGAGGTTAGCCCCCTCTGAATCTGTATGGCCACCGAGGATCTGGTGAAGCCCCCCATGCTGTCGTGTGTAGCTAATCTTCCTCGGTCTTCGGGCCGATGGGGCTATGAGGGGTGCCAAACCACCATGCCTATTTCACCCCTTTGGACTCACTGGGGTCGACTCTGCCAGCAGGGTTAAAAGACACCCCCCCCCCCATTCCCACCTGGTTTCCACAGCCACGATTGAGAAATATTAGCCTAATCCTACCTGCAATTAAATGGCCGCCACTGATCCGAATTCTGTGCGGCTAATAAAACCTTTGGGGAAATTAAACTTCAGACCTGCAGCTAAAGCAGCTGCTTTCGTCCGCTAAAGGGCTCCAGGCGTGGATCACATTTCCTATTCAGATCTATACATAAATGTAGGAATGCTCACGCGGAACTCATGCCAGAAATGTATTCAGGGGCGCAATAAATTCCTGTCGATTGACGTTTTCGGTATGGGAGGGTGGGAAAATCAATCTGCAAAGCAATATTGTCATATTTTACACCGGAGGTGTTGAAAATTGTTGTTGACTGACTTCCCATTGCATATCCATCCATTTTAAGAATCGCTTATCGACCTGAGAGTCACAGATACCATATTAGGTCATTTGTTAAAATACGTATGTCATACAATCGGGGGTGCTGCTAGATATTTTGGGCCCCATGAAAGCATATCATGCTGGGCCCCCAACCCAGACCAGTCCAATTATCTTCCAAATTTTTAGGACCCAGGGGCCCTTGGAATCATCCTAACGCCCCCCCACCCCTTACCGCACCTCTGCATACAACATTGTGAAATATTTAAAAAACACTATTATCAGCTAGTATACGACCAATGATCATTGTTTTTTATTACTAATAAATTAGTTCCTTTGCTTATGTAGTATTATCAGAACCAAACATTGGCTTTAATTTAGACCAAACTGCAGGCAGTATTTTACAGAGCAGTTCACCACCTTGAAAGCAGTAATGAGGATTCTGTCCACGTCACTTGGTTAGAGCCAGACTTACCTCTTCAGTGATGTCATGCCCAGTGGGGTTATTTATGGGTGCGAGCTGTAAGGGATGATTCTGTCTTGCTGTTGTTCTTGGGCCCTGAATTTACAGCACCTGTTTTGATTTATCGTGTACCTCAGGACTTGTAGCCAATGCGGAATGAGTGCTGAGAGTGTGACCTTTGACATTTAAATGTGGCTAAAGAGCAGATGGTGCAGATCTCCATAGAGAAGCCTTGCACTGAGTGTTTCCTTGGGCCTGATTGGTGACATGGGACCGACTTCTACAGTGCCCTTTTAAATGGTCCAGCTCGCCGGTGGTCAGCCACCGTTTCCATCGTCCGCAAGCTTTGCTGTTAACGGGAAGCCACGCTTGCTAACCGTCTCTGAGTCCTTCAACAAACAGAATGGATTTGAATGTTTAAACCCTCAGCTTCTGAAACATATTCTTCAGAACAGTATCTTTTGCAGAATAGTATATCTATATTGTTTTGAAATATTAAGAAGTAGCATTCAAGCACAACTAGCTTGGGAATGGAGCTTTGTAAAAAAAAAAACAAAAAAAAAAACATTTAAACAGAATATTTCCTGTTTGGGGGGAGTTACTGAAACGTTTAAATCCCCTTAAGATCATTTGTAGATTTTGCAGATCAGTGTTTTCCCCAGATGATTTTTGGTTTGTTTCTTGCTTTTGAAATCTTTATTTTCCCCTCATGCATCAGTCTCGAATGGCGCCAAAAGTTAATATCCGTCATCTTAATCTTGTAATCACTCTCTTCAGAGATAAAGACTTTGGGTACCAATGCATCCTGCCTGGATATGGGCCCCACCGCTAGCCTGAAAAGGTCGACTCATTTTCAGCTGTAGACTTTTAATTAGCGGACCTTTCTTATAATACTCTCCAAGGCTTGATTACTTACCGGCCTCAAAGGAAACAGAGTCTCGAACGGAGAAGGCAAGTAAGAGGCTGTGACGCGATCGTAATCTATCTGCGGGCTGAGAATGGAAACGACTCGCCGTCCTCCGTCGGATTAACGAGACGCAGAAAATGCGCCCCTTCGCACGTGCCTACGCCACGGCCTACTGGGAGTTAAACAGGAAAAGCTGGATTCTGCATGTGTGAATCCCTCCTTTGTACCTCAGAGCGATGCAGATGTAATCGTGGCCGGACTCCCACATCCGGGAGTGGAGTGGACGGATCATTCATAGATACGGGTTGGCGGCGGATTGCAGCACCCCAGAACGCCTCCGCTCCTGATGCTGTTCTGCTTAATCTGCGTGCTCCGGATTGCAATTTGCAGATAAAGGTGTCGAGCCGAAGGCCTCAGATCAACATGCAATCGCAGTGGCACCGCTGCTGAACCTTACTGCATCAAATTCTCCAGTGCAAGGGTTGCCTATTTGCATACAGTTTACACTTATTATTGATATTACTGTCATTATCCATACATTCTTGCATTGTCTTGCTGCTTATACTGGGTCAGGGTCATGGGGAATATTACTATTGTTATTTTGCTCTACATTAAAAGTTTCATTAAATTTGCTTATTTATTATTGCGTGTTTTACCGATGGAATAAGGATCAGGCCCCTCCTTCTGGGTCTACAGCGACCAGTTTGCTCACAGTTTGCTCACAGTTTGGTGGCAGCATTGCCTGCTGTCTCCTGGGCTCTTTCGGGAAGTGTGATCCTAGCCCCCGCCCCGTGGCAGGTCTGTCTCCCCGGCAGCGCATCCAATAAGATGCCCCGCTGGATGACCCTCCTGGGGGAGGCGCTAATGCGAGACCCCTTTGATTAACACGTCCTTCCCACAGAGGAAGAACAAGCCATCTCACCAGGACCCCGTGCAAATGCCCCGCTGGGCTCCTTCCTGCTCAGGTTTCACGCGTAGTTACCATGGGGAGTGATGTGCACACACACCCGGCCCTGCACCGCACACACGGGGACGAAAATGCTTCGGTAGGTCTACGGTTACGGTTTCCGTAAAACTGTCCACATGCAGCTCCTTCGAACCCGAGCGAGCCAGCAAGCGATGCTACCCTATCAAAATCTCATTTAGGAAAGCATGCTGAGGGATGTGGTCTTTAAGAGTTGATGGGAAGCCATTCTGTCAGCTGGGGCAATCAGGGGAGAGTATTAGCGCCCTGTGTGGTGAGTAGGGCTGACTTACTGTATATAATACCTCACATATTATTACATCGGCTGTTTTATTGCCTCCTACAGGGATACTTAAACGCCTCTCGATTTGCTCCGTGGAATTTACTGCAGAGCCTCTCCAAGAGTTGTGACAGCTGCATCTTCAGAGAGGTCACATGATGGGGGATGTGTGTGAGAGAAGGGGGGGGACTGTGCAATATTCACTGGAGCAAACTGGTCCAGTGCCCCCCTCCCCCCCCAGCCTCTCCTAGTACTTTTATTCACTGCACTAGGGGAGCTAGAGACAGAGTGTGACACGGAGTGCGACGTAGTGGAGTCGCTTCCCACCATTTGCTAACTCGCTCTCGGCCAGAGGATAGCGAGATCTTCCTGGCTTTGGCATCAAAGTCAATAAGCCGCTGCCGGCGACGACGCTGAGGTTCCCCTTTAAACCGAGGCGCTCGCGCCTTTCATCCGAAGCGACTGCCGCCTCCCTTTAACCTTTAACTCAGCCGCTAATCCTACAGGAACGGCCCAGGTTAAGCTTCTCACTTACGGCAGCTACAGCAAAGCCAACTGGCCTTCAGGTCGTAAGTCCAAATCTTTACCGCCGCTCTGCCCTGCTGCTCCGCTCTTTAAATAGCAATCATTCAAACTGACCGGTTAATTATTCCAACATATTGCTGCAATAGACAGTCCAAGTTCTTATTTAAAAACCACATCATTCCCTCACCTATTGCTGTGGCCATACGCTCCAAATCTCTTACTGCAGAAATTACTGCCAGAATTTATAACCGGATTACGAGTATGAACGTTTTGATTCTTCTGCTATCTGATCTAGGATTTATTTTTTTTTTTTATGTCATCTTTTACAAAAAGTGGATTGTGCCCAGAATTGTCACTCTTGTTCCCTAATGCTGCAGGCAATGGAGAAGACTCCCAGCTCCATGGCTCCTGGAAGGACATATGACCTTTGTGACCCCATAAAATTTGGAAGCACGTTTCTCGGCTCCCCACTCACCTTTTTTAACCTCTTCTTGGGATTAAATGATAAATAAGGCTTCCATTCGGCCTAAAGAGAGCCCCCAGCTGATGTTTGACTAAACCAAGCCTCTGTGTTTGGAGACTATTAAACAGTGATGTCTGTCCTGTAGTTTAGACATCACCCCTACCCCAGTTATGCTGATCTGACTGACAAGTTCATAATATATATATATCTCCCCCCCCTGCACACATCTGGCTGTCACCGGGTAAAGAGACAGCTCCAGCCTCTTTAAATTATTGGTTGAGTCCGTGACGCTGTTGAGGCACCCTACGCCGTCTCTCAAGCACATCTGAAACCACCGTGATGCCTCACAGGAAGCACATATCGCATTTTAACGCTGACACCTGACAGCGCAGCCGACCCGAGCCACCCCCACCTGGCCGCGTCTGTCGGCGCCGCCACATTGGGCGATGCCATCCTCCTGTATGCCTCCAGGGTTCATCTCCTATCCATCTTCCAAACCAGTTGTCCAGTACTGGGTCAACGTGTTAATCTGGCAGCATGGGGCATAAGGCAAGGGCTCACCTGGAATGGGACGCCAGTCCATTGCAGGACACACACATGCTAACAAAAAGAAATTTAGAGTCGTCTAACTTAACCACGTCTTTTGAAGGCTTCGCCCACTCGGAGCAGAAATCAAACTCCAATCCATGGAAATCCTGAGCTACCCGCTGAGCCAACATGACATCTCTTTCCCATCCATCCATCTATCCAACTAATCTCTTATCCTGCACAGGGTCATAAGAAGGTCTGGATCTTGTCCCTGGCAAAGAACACAACTGGAGCTCCCCTTGGACAAGATGACATCTCCTTCAGTTTTGCTAAAAGTTGATTTCTTACATACTGTGCAAAAGGTTCCAGAGACACATCCTACACCAGTTGGGTGACTGGTGCCCAAACTGAAACTGACCCCTGCCTGGTCTGTAGTGGTGTTTGCCAGGTCATATCATGTGTGGCATCGCTCCGAGTGCTGGCTGTCGATAACAAAGGGTAACAAGCTTTGACACCGGGAGCCAGGATGACTTGTTTACAGTCTATATTTGCTGACCATTAGTTATGTCAGACAAGTGGATATGATGAGGCAATTTAACCCGCCCCTCTCCCCACATAAACACACACGATATGTCTGGAATTTATATGAGGGGACAATAGGCTGCCTCAGGAGTATAAATCTCCAACCCCTCAGCGTGTTACAGACACGGTCCCCCAGAGTGGGGCTGTGACGACGCAATAAACCTCTTAGGGCAGAATTTAAATGGTTGCATTAATTGGTCAGTGGCAAGCTGACATACTGCGATGGGGTAGCTGAAGAAAAACAAGGCCCAAGGTGGAAGGACTTTTCTGTCGTGTGTCGAGCGTGACCCGAAATACCCCCATCCGTATCAGACCATGCAGGTTTCCAGAAGGATAGACAACTACTCAACCATTCCCAACATCATGTTTCTGGACCAAGCTGGCATCCTTGACTGGCATCATGCACGCTTATGTTGCCATATTGTATATTTATTACATTTTTATGCATATTTTTTTAACAGTTTAACAGATGTTCAGAGAATTTTAGGAGCTACAAATACTTTACTATTACTATTAGGTGCTGTCATGTCCATGTAGACAGTAAACCCCCAGAACTTTCTTCTGAGTCTTCCGATGTCATAATTAGTCCCCATTGTCAGTTATTAGTAGATCCATAAGTCTTCCATCCTTCTCGCTTTTGATCCATTAAAATGTATTTGGCATCCCACAGCTTTGAAAAAGCTTCCTGTTATTGTTAACTCAGTGATTCTCCTCAAATCCTCAGGAGCCACGATGGTAGAGCTTCCTACTTCCACAGTTTTAGGGGAATGAGTTTATGGGGCTCTTCATTAAAAATGTATCCCGGTAGGAAGGCTCGGCCAATTAAAACACGGGGGCTGTCATAACTGGCCGCCGACAGATCTCCCTTCAACCACCCCACCCCCCCACACCCCCACCCGTGCTCTCGTGCGGAATACGACCGCGACCCATCTCGAGGCAAAACCAGCGCCGGCAGTAATTATCCTGTCCCCCGGCGAACATAATTACCTTACATATGGAAACCCGCGATAGCCCACCAGCATCTGAGGTGAGAAGAAGGGGGGAGAGAACGAATTTTACCATCTGTCCTGTCGTGAATGTAATTCCCGCTCATGAGTGTCATGGCGACAGCATGGTGGTGGGGGGGGTAGGAGGGGGTGACGGAAGCTTGTTTGTGGGTCACCTACAGTATGGATTTACCGGTGTCTGTTATTTCGTGTGGCCAAATATCAGACAATTGCGATATCCTGTCACGATTACCAGAGGTCAAGAGCTCTGTGTAACAGAAGGTTTTACCCTGCCCAGGCTCCGCCCCCACTGCACTTCGGAAATTTGATTTTGAGCATAAACTTTTCTTTTTCATTTGCAGCCACGTTTAACTGCTGTGCAACATGACTTTCATCTCCCTGTGTAAACAAACGTTTTGCAGACACATACGCCTCATCTGCCATGTCAGAGGCCTTCACAAGGTGTATCTGTTTACCCTCCGAATACTTGCATGTTGTTTAACCTGCCGGAAAATAATTGCGGGCGTAAATTATTTTATACTTATGCCAAGTCAAAACCAAACCTTTCTTTTTGTCTCCCAAAGAATTGTGTCGGTCTGATTTGAAGCCCCCAAGAGAAATATATATTGTAAAATAGGAACCTATTGTATTTCAAAAGGCTTCTTTGCAGTGACACTGTTGCATGTTTCAAAACTGTCACCATGAAACTGACTATATGTGACTGGATTGACATATTACCCTACATCCTAGTTAGTGCCTATTCAAACAGGAACAAATTGCAAAGTAATGGACTCATATTTGTTCGCCCACCACAACAAAAATGTTTTGTTTAATCTCTCACTCTCCAAGCCAAAGGTGTTCAGCTGTGCTGTATCCCAGGTGCTGATTATTTTTGTGAGCGAATATGATTGCATGCGCCTGTATGTGCATGTATGTGCGCCTGTGAGTGTATGTGTGTGTGCATGCGTGTCCCCCTCTCCTGCTGGGCACTTACACGTCGCAGGTCGGTTAAAACCCCACATCCCTGCGTGTGGCTCCAGTTGGGCTGGTGCATTTTTAAGATTATGGTCTTCCCACCCCCTCTATGCGGCCACAGTGGGGGTGCCAAGCAATCAAAGCATTATGGGTAATCAGCTTTCAGCAGTTTGAATCACACGGCCCTCACCTGTCATCCCCTATCCCTAACCCCCCACCCCTCCCTTACTATTTAATCACCTCTGCCAACGTTGCTCTCGAACTTGCGGCAAACTATTTGTTTCTATGGTGCTCATCAGAAAATCTGCAGCTGGCATCTTCTAAAAGAAGGACTTCCTTCCCTTGGGCTCCACGTTGGTGGCTGATTCTCAAATTGTGCTTCTGCCGTTGTGTCCAACCATGTAAGGCCTCTCAAACCCTTGCGCCGGTTGCTCCATACATCGTAGGCTACAGAGATGGCCACTTCGATTGACGCAATATAGCATCCCACATGCGACACGCCTCTCTAGGGTGCTCACGCATGTTAATCGTCACCTAAAGACGAAGCGGTGTTTCAGTTTCGGCGTAAAATGTGTGTCGAGTTCCAGGCCCGTCTACTCAGTTCCCTTAATTTCGCCAAGAATTGTTTCCAAAGGCATTGATTGGGCTCAGCTGTGCTGTGTCTTATTAAATAAATGGATCTTTCCTGCCCAGTCATGGCTATAAAACTTGCACGCCTCTGAGTGTGAGTAGCGCACAATCGATAGCCTCCGAAAGCTTTGTTCTGTGACAGGAAATATCACTGAGAGGAAGAGAAAAAACACACACACGTGTGGTTGGTAAGCGGAATGTGTACCATGGATCTGCCGGGTCATATTGGCTGTCGATCCAGTCAAGGCCTGGATATGGGGGTGCCGGGGACTGGGGGCGGCAGGGGGGTGACAGCAGATGGGAGCCGTGTTGTTGAACCCGTGGGGAGGTGCCGGGGACGGTCGATGATCCTGCCTTTCACGTCATCGTTTCTGCCAGCTTCCAGAAGCCGGACGGTTCAGCTTGCCGGGATAGATTCGCATCACGTCGGGCGTGGCTGCAGTACAAATGAAAAATAGTGTGAGGCCAGTCATCCTTCATCTGACTGATTGGGCTGTGCCACGTCTTTGGGGTCCTTGCCGTTTCTACCTGAGGATGAAGGCCTTCACTCCACACACACACACACACACACACACACACACACACACACACCAAAGCCCTGTGCAGAACTGATAAATGTACCAGGATTAGAAGTTTCTGCTCGGTGTCCATCCATCCATTTATAGACAGCTTCTCCCAGAGAGGGTCACGGAAGCATTGTAAGGCCATGAGGGCTTATTCTAGGCAGGGACACAATCTGTACATCAAGGGTGGGGGACCTGATCCTTGGGGAGCCAGTGTGGGGGTGGGCTTTTGGGATGACCTCTCAATCAGCCAATAATAAAGCAGCAGTTCTCAATTCGGACCCACTGTATTTGGCCACTTGAGAGGTCAGCCCTGAAACCCACCCCCACTACACACAATACTAGTTCATCACAGGACACACACATTCACCATGGGGAGAGACATTCAAACCCCCAACCTTGGAAGTATAAGGCGACAGCACTACCCACCAAGTCACCATACAACTGCCAATGCAGTAACCATACTGTAGGTGTAATAATACAGGGCTAAATTAACTAATCATCATTTAAATTAAGGGTATTTAAATAAAAATGAAAAATGTTACTAGTTCATTATTGAAAAAATCATGAATTTGTTGAAATTATAATGTTTATTGTCACCATATGGTTCCTTTCAATGGCCCACAAGCTGAAAAGACATCAGATATTTGCTGAAAAGCAGCCAAAGGATTGACGTAATTAACATTTCCCTCGTTTAACGTTTCCGGCACCCACAACCGCATGAAATTTCCACACAATAAATGGCTGAAAATGAGTCCCATTTCTTTCTCTTTCGAAGCATGTAAGAAAAGAGTGATTAATCAGTGGGCACTCAAGAAAGTGAGGCGGATCACAGAGTATGCGGTGTAAATTCGGGGGTGACGGATGCCCCCAGAAGGAGCTCTCTGGACCAGCTCTCGATGGTGTATAACGGCACCAAGCCCCCCTGGATCCTTGAATGCTTGGATCATGGGGAGCTCAGGAACCTCGAGAAGGAGGCCACGTTGGAATGGCGTCCGCACGTGGGCAAGAGTCAGCGAGTGAGTTATTCGTGTGTCAGCGAGCGGCCGACGTGACAGAGCCAGTGATGAATGTCGCGTCACGCTTTAATGGAATTCCCTGTTCCTCCGCAGCCTGACAATAAAGCGGATGGCCTCGCAAAGAAATTGATGTCCGACAATCATACTCTCCTTCTTCCACACTTTTTATATGCCTGGCCTCTTATTACAGTCATTATTAAGGTTTTGATGTCTTAAAGCTATAGCGTACTATTTAAACTATACTGCCCATTTTATGTTAAGAATTTTCAGCTTCTTCCCATGGTTCAAAACTTGAGGTTAGCAGAAGTGGTGTTTCTGATTTAACCATTTTTGTATTTGTGCGTGTGTGTGGGTGTGCTCTGCTATGAACTGACATCCCATTCAGGGTGGCTATTGGCCTTTTCCCTGTGTATTCTGGGATACGTGTCATACTTGCCATGACTCCGTACTGGATAAACAGATATGGAAGACGGATGGATGGATGGTTCACTTTATTGCTGAACTTTCTGTTTCATTTTGTTTCGTTTTTGTTTTACAAGAAAATCCATTTTTGACATTTATTTTTCGGCCCACTGATGTTCGTAAGGCCCAGAAAATCCGTAAACGGCATGTCCATACCTGAGAATTATTACTAAAGTATCCAGCATTTCCCTAGCCGCTGAAGGGAACGATGCTGATCTCGGCGCCCACATTGAAATCTCCGGGCGCAGTTAAGGTGGGCCGCTGCGTTTGTAAAAGCGACCGCCTCATGTGGTCCAGCCCTTTGTTTGACAGCTGCATTTAAATGGCTAATTTTGGATCTCTTTCTCAAGTGAGTACTGCTACTCCCCAAGCACCTGGTCTTCCTTAATTAGCTTGGCAGCTCTAACAGAGCTGCTCCTCCATTCTTGGAGGGGGGGGTGGCTGGGGGCAGGGGGCAGCGGTGACCTAATTCTAACGGACAGCGGGAATCCCCTAATGAGGGAGAGACCCAGGTCGTGAGACGGTATCCGTGCGGCGTAGGCTGCTTGATCCCCAGCTTTGTGGCCGTTTCAAAGACCCCGGAAACTTCCGGTCCTCTGTGCTCTTTATCATTGACCTGCTGTGTCGTTTCAGCCTGAAAGGCAAAGCTGACAGGCACCTGAAACTACATGAGGGCTTCACATGTCCCATGGTAGTCCTTTTTATTTTTCTGCATTGCTTCATAGCTTCCTGGGGGTGTGTGAAGACAAGGGAACGCGACTGATAGCTAACCTTGCAAAATCACAAAATAATGTAGCAACATTTACGCATAGAAGCAAGTTTTTTCTTGAGCATTTAAATAGTTCATGCTTCAGTGTTGTCATTCAGGCAAAAAACCTGACCGAGAAAATAGTTCCTTATAAAATCTTAAAAATATCACCTCTTAAACCTTAAATTGGGACTGGGAACATGGGAGAAGTTGCAAAAATGTATTTGGTATTTTGGTTTCCATTCCACGCCAGGATGCAGAAGATGTTCTGTCTCCCAAACGAGTTTGTTGTCACTGATCACCATTATTTCAATTGCTGGTGTTTCTTCTGAATATGTTTTTGTGGTGCAGTAATTTCATCTCCACAACCCCCCAGAGCCGTTTCTAAGTGCTGGGGGGGGGGGGGGGTTGCACTCAGTGCTGAGATATACCAGCATTTTACTATCTGGCAATCTATTGATTAAGACTTACCGCGGTAAATGGAATTTTCAGCGGACTCCTCAGACATTGGGAGACTACAATACCCATCTGTTATTCAAGCCATCAACCTGTCCGTCATGCCGCTGACGTCCCCTCCCGCTCTGTCCACACGCACCCCTGTAACGCTTCCACACTCCACTAAGCGCAGAAGGCCGGCTGCAGGGTCCCAGGCTCACGTTCGGTCACGATCGTCCGTTAAGTCTTCATCAAGTCTCTTCTTAAATAATTAAAAAGTAATTAGCTGTCTGACGGAAAATTGACTGAAACATGAAAACCAAAGTGACTTTCTGGGATTATCTTTGATCCAGGCAGGACTGTGAGATACTCTCCCTGCCAGTCTCTGCGGTGGAAGGAAAGTAACCTGATTAAAATGTCTCTTAGCGCATGAGAGGTCTGATATAACAGCACCAAAGTGATCTATACTAAAGTGATCCACTTGTAAAAGAGAGACTGAAAAAAACAGAATCGCTTGTTAGACAATGTGTAAAGCGTGACATCAAAGTTAGTTTACCCTGCCCTCCACGTTTTGTTATGCAGATTTGTTTTTTTCAAGCCTAACATGTCCGTATAATGGGGGGAGGCTTTCTGTTATCTTTAGAATAAACAATACTGCCGGTATCAGAAGAGGTCCGGCAATTTTAATTAGTGCTTCTGCCATAAACACCTTAAGTGAAGTAATTATTTTTAAACCCAATTAAATGGAGAGAGTCTGACTAGCAATCTGGGATTCCTAGCAGCCAACGTAGGAGGAAGAAATGCAGAGGGGAAAGGCTCAGGTGTAATTAGGACGTGGCGCGGTGGAAAATGCGGGTCGTCGGAGTCACCTGCCGCAGCACCGGTGTGCGACAGTGACGGTTTATAAGGACCCTCGTCCGTAATTGCCGCCATTTGCAGATGTCACAAATTATTTCTTTAGGAGGTGTGTACAGCGTGGCGGCCATGTTTGTCCGAAGGCCGAGGGATTGTGTGTTTTGTCACCTGCGGCAGGATGCCATCGGGTCTGGGAAGAGCGTGCTGGCTTCGACCCCGAGGTCAGCTGAAGTGGGATTGAGATCTCAGCTCTGGAAGTGACTGGAATTCATTGGAGAACTCTTGAAATTACCCAGAATTTGTGCGCAAGCTGTACCGAATATTTTGAAAAGCAGAATTTAGCATCCAATGGACCTTTGGAATCAACACTGTTGTGTGACTGCTGCGGCCAATCAGAGCTGACCAGTCAGACGTTTGGGTCTGGTTTCATTACAGCTCATCTCAGTGCTGGGTTTACACTCTGAAGGCCGGGTGAATCTGGGGGGCGCAGGGAGTGGAGGGGTGGGCGGGTGGTTTACGATAATCAAACCACGGAAGAAAGGTTCAAAGTATGATCATACAGAACTGCTGGTATTTTTAACATATATATTTCCAGAGGGGCCTGTCTCACCGGGGGAGACCTTAGAAGAGGGAATATGTGAATGCATTAAAACTGACACCTGACGCTGTGTCCTGCTTTGTCATAAGCATCTGGAATAAATGCTGTGATGAAGTTGTATCAGAAAATGACATAACTGGTACCTTACGGACCAAATGCGGCTGGATTAAGCTTTATTTATCTGTTCTTTGAGGGATTGTTGACTCACTTTTCAGATGTTGACACAGAGATGGGAGGTCTTGGTCATCTTCCATGTATTGAATGGGCTTTTTTGGGACTTTGAAGGTCGTCAGACACATACTGAGGGAGCTCGAGACTGGGGGTGGGGATGACAAAACGAGAGGGGGGGCGGCTAGTGACTCACACCCCCAGGGCCCCTCATACCCTGTTTGGCCAGCAGAGGGAAGCATGTCTATTTGTAAGTGCTGATTAAAACATTAAAAGGGAGGGAAGCTGCGTGTGTGTGTATGTTTGTGTGTGCATGCACGTGCCTGTGTGTGTGTGTGTGTGTGTGTGTCTGCATGCATGTGTCCACTTGTGTTTGTGTGCCCATAATGTAATAAAAACCTGTTATTTTGACGTTGTAGGGATTTTTCCTATAAATGCACTATATATATATATATATATATATATATATATATATATATACATATATATATACACACCTGTATATATATCTATAAATGCA
>JAODLC010000047.1:6285520-6312768 GCA_026781145.1 Hippopotamyrus pictus
GGACTGGGCAGGGGTAAGGTCCTCATGTTGGGATTAGAGTTTTCCCCATATAAATGAATGGAGAGTCCCCACAAAGACATAATTACAAACCTGTGTGTGTGGGTGTGTGTGTGTCTGTACGTTCGTGTGCGTGTGTGCTCGCATGTTTTTATTTAGTTGGAGGGAGAGGCCCCAGAATCTCCCGCACAATGGAGCATAAACTTTCTGTGCAGAATCTCTGATCTGCGGACAGCTCTCCCAGGCGTGGTGAGGTGGGCCCATGCCTTTGTACTCCTGCCTGCCTGGTTTCCATGACGATAATAGGCATAACTACATTTGCGTTGCCGTACAAAAGCCCTGTGAGTTAGCGGAGAGCCAGGGTAGGCAATGGCGCCGACATGCGGAACGTGTCGACTATCGTCAGCATCATCCTCCCTGTTCCTCTGCCAGTACAATGGCAATTAATTTGGCTTTCTCGTCCCCTTCTAGTGTCGGCATAGCCCTGCTCAATCACGGACAAGAAAGCAGCTCCCTGTTTCCCGCACACAGAACCTAGCTGAATTTGTCGTACAGCTATACGGGAATCCGTGAATTTACAACCTTTTAATTTGTGCCCTATCTATTCCGTAAATGAACCATTAAAAAAATGGAATTCCATTAATCTCTCTGTGCACCAACACCGAGGTGAATTCTGACAGATATTTTGATCCAAATTCAATATTTTTACCACAGGCTTGGTATTTAGAAACATCGCCTACATTGTTTCTTTTTTTTTCTTTTCTCAGTACTTGGTTTGGAACCCACCGGCAAAATCCCTCCGCCAACTCCAGGATGTGAACCAGCAACCTTCTGATCAAAGGCACAGCGTCCTAACCCATTGAGTAACACTTAGGAAAGGGCTTGGTCTTTTGCAGATAAGTATGATCTATTTCTTTTGTATTAGCACGCCCACTTTTTAAGGGAAATTTTGTGAGTGAAGATTTGATCATTGAAATGCTAGGTTGTTAGTCATCCTCTCAGGATTACACTGAGGTTCCCGGCAGTCAGCTGCAGTCAAATAAAAGAAAAACTCAGTATGGCACCAGTGAACCGTTTCTGAGTGGTCTCCAGGAGTAACCTGACCTTCCCAGAGCCGCGCGACTGCCGCTCACAGGCCGAGAGCCCCAGGTACCTTGGCGAGTAGCACTACGAAAACCCATTACAGGAAGGTCGTTACCCTTCCAGTCATCGTTGTGCTCAAAGCCCATTTTCATGGGGTTGAAGTGTTTACTGGCTGCCAGTGAGGCATCATCTTCCAAGCAGCTGTCCCTAAAAACGCGCCCAGTGGAATGTCTTTGTTTTTACAGTTGAGAGAAGCAGTAGTGACACTACTGCCCCCTACAGGCCGAGAGATAAAAATACGTGGCTCCTGCTGTCAGTGTCACTGACACATCAGACCCTGCCCCCATGTGATGGCCCCAGAAGTGAGTCCTCTCCCCCTTGGTGAAGAGCAGGACCTCGCCTGCTATGGGATGACGAGATGCCACCCATTGCCGTGTCGAAACCTCTCGCTTTTACTTAACGCCTCCCACATTGCGAGGACTGGACAAGTTGCATCTGGTCTGCCCTGGGCACGTTTCATCCTGTCTGTGTGTGGGACTTTAATCAATCCGAATGACCGAGGAAATGTGAATTAGTTCCCAGGAAGCGTTTCAAGCTGTTTTAAGTCCTGTAATTCTGGAAATAAAAGGATAAAGGGATCAGATTTGAAAATGGATCCAATTAAAAGCGCTTCAGGATTAATGATTCATTTCTCAGGTTCCCGCCTCCCCAGACTGAACCCCTGCCCTTTTCCGGAACGATCCAGCTGCATTAGACTGTATCGCCCACCATGGTAAAATTTAAAGACCTGTCTGTTATGCCTTCAGGACCCCGTCATTTGCGCATGCGACGCGGGGAGCGGAGCGCATCCTGGCCGCTTCTAGAATGTTCTCCAGGCATTCACGGTGTGCCGAACAGATGGCACGGATGCGCGGGCCAGCCGTTGAGTCGCAGTCAGATCGATGGCACAGCCACGTCCCGCGTGTCCCCCTCAGGGGGGGGTCTGCTATGGCAGATCGCAAACGAGGAGTCTGGGGGTAAATTGCGCAGTAATGGCAGCGGCCTCTGTTTGCGCTCCACTTAACTTCTGCCATCTGGGGGCAGATAGTGACGTAACGGTAGTAGAATGTTTTACTCTACTATTTGCACTTTCTTGTTAGATGCTAAACTTCGTCTCGTTGTACCTGTACAATGAAATCTAATTTAATCTAATCTATCAGTAGCAGTAGTACTGAATTTTCTAGAAGGTCGACTGTCGGTACAGGGATTCTGACATGGAGCCCCAGAACACAGGCCCAAATACTTTCAGGAAAATGTCCATCTTCCTCCTTATCAGGTTAGGGTTGCGGTGATCTGGAGTGTGTCTCCTGCTGAGCGCGGGGCAGCTTGCAGAAGATTCTGTCCATCGCGCTCACACCTCAGAGGCGAGTGACCGGTCCATCTACATCCTGCCTCACACATCAAGGGCCTTTTGGAAAGTGTGAGGTGATCCACCGGGTCGCCCCGCTAAGACATCCGGACGTGCAAATGAAGGTAAAGTGTGATGGTGTGAGAGAAGTCACCTTCACTAAATAGTTCCTGGGCATTTCTCCTCATTAAAGGGCTTTCCGGCGCTGATGTCCTCTGGCTCCAAGTGTCTGGCTTTGTCATGATGACTGAGGGATGATCTGAAGCTTCTGCAAGGCAGTGAAGAGGATTCTAGGAGCACAGCTAGAGTTCTGGCTATTTCACTACTGCTGACATTTAATATCACATTAAAAATATCTACTCTATAGATACGGTATATACCACCATAAGATGTATAGTATGCAATTCAGTACGTAATGAGCTATCAGGACCAGACAATGGAAACTAGGTGTGGAAAAAGGAAGAATTTGAATAGAAATATATACCACTGATTAGTGAAGATGGATTAATGGTCTGAACAAATCTCAATATTATAGACCCATACAACACTAAATAAATAAATAAGTGCACCTTCCGGTATATAGTAAAAATAATGGGGTGCTGAATTTTTATAGTGTTTCTCTCATATTGAGTGTTTTACATTGTTTATGAGTTTTAACCCGACTCCAACAATCTGTATAATACGATGCATTTTGACCCAGAATGCAAGCTTTTTGGGTAATGAGCTAATGAGATATTTCAGCCAATCACTGCTGCGGGGATCCACGACAGTGTTTTTTTTCTCCATTTTTTCCGTTCATTTATTATTATTTTTTTTAGATATGAGATTTAAAAGAGGTGTCAGGCCATTAGTTTGACTTCCCAAAGACGGAGAAAAAAAAGTTAACGATCCGCAACGCAGAATACTCCACAGGAAAGTGGCGATCGGCGGCGACGGAGACTCCCGCTCGTTCACCGAAGCCGTTAGGGAGGGGACTTCCGGTACCATGTCGGATCACGTCATTCCCAGCCTCAGCGGGCCTCATTATTTGTGCTCATGTTACACTTTTTTTTCTGGGTGAAGAAGGAGTTCTATATAAACAAAAGGCTTTAAAAAGCACAGAAAAAGCCCCGCAGCCTATTTTCACAGACAAGCTGTTGCTTAACGCGATCACACGAGGAGAGAGAGACGGAGGTCCCTGGGGTCCTGTAAACCCGAGGGGCACGAAATCGCACCCCCCCCCACCACCCCTTAGTAGTACATTACTTATCATAAGTCACGGGGGGGAGGGGGCGTCATGGTGCTCCGTTTATATCACAATTTATACATCATTAAATATTTGCAGAGTAGTCATTACTGCCGTCTTATCGTCCATCATTATTACAGTTGTGCTGTACCTCTCTTAATGCCCCATGCTGATTCTCGATTACGTCGTTTTAAATAGCTGATGTTCAGTTGTCGCCATTATTCTGATCTTTTTTTTACTTTCACGGGGTGTTAAATTGCCTGCTGTACTTATTGTTCCTGTTAACTTGTCGCTGGCTACACGTTTCATTCCCTCTCTGTTTCGCTTGTGTTTCTGAAGAGCATTTGTCTGAGTTTTACTTTCAAATAAAATGCAGCTAGGGTTTCCGAAACAAACGTAGGAGCAATTGTATTGTTCCCTGTGTTGTTTTCTTCTAATATATGTGCAACGTGGATAAACATGAATGCACACAAACACATGCGTGCAAATGCTGCGTAAATCAGCTCACGGTTTCATTTTCAGTTGTCTTCATTGAGTAATTACACCATACGACTGCACAGTATGCAAAAACACCCTGTCGCACATTCAGTCTGTTCCTTGTTCCCACACATACAGTTTTATTTAATGCAACGCCCCTGATTTATGACGATACACAGAACCACGCAAAAATTCACTCTTACAGTATACTTGAGTTTTGTTATTGCGTATTAACACATAGGATCAGTTTGGGCTCATCGAATGATTCATCTCCTACAGGGGCTACAGAAAACCCTACTAATTACGATATAATTATGATATGTTCCCCACCTCCATCTTAGCTATGAATCTGCACTTAAAAATTCTGGAAATACTACTGTGATTTTTAGGAATGCTGAGCATCGGGTACGAGTAATATTATCAGCAGTGATATAGCTCCAACAGACGGAAGCGTTTTTTTCCCTGTACAGCCATGCAAAATGCATTTCTGCAGGGTTTATCTCTATTGTGGTTATCCTGTTTTTTTTTCTATCATGTAAGAGGTGAAAAGCTTGACACAAAAAAGCCACCATCGTATTCCCTGTTCTCTACCTGTATCTGATTATCAAAAGATGGCACCACCGTTATGATTTTGTGTGGATTAGATGTGTCCGTTGTGGGAATACTGCGGATGGGAAACTTTGGTCTTGTTTAATGCCCTGTAGGAGTCTTTTGGCTTGGTTTGATGAAATCATTCACGTTGACAAAAGAACATAGTCAAAGGACTACAGATCATTGGTGCAACATGCATGTTTTTATACTAAGCTAATTCTGCCATTAGCCAAACTATTTAGATACAAGATATTTGAACGCAGCCCTTATGAAGTCATAGCTTGCAAGTCTTTCTCTCTTCTTCCTGTTGTTGCTGTTTGGGTATATAAATATCCCACAGTCTACCAAGTGAAGATACACTTCATCTGTTGTTGTTGATGAATCATGTTTAGCTGTTAGCATAGCAATTTAGGCCTTGGAAACCACAAGACTGCCACTTTCAGGTTCAAGAGATCAAGACTTCATGTCTCACAAGGTGCCCTACCGTTGTACCAAGAGATTGTGGCAAGATATTCAATGAAAATTAAAACCAGAATAAAAGGACCAAAATAAATGGATCAGCTAAATAGAGTCAGGGGTGACATTTTGGTCGGAAAGATGTATTTCCACATCCTGGTTGGGTTTGGCGGTTGGCACAGGGCCTGATCTTATTCTGTGCTGTTAGAGTGTGTGCTTCTCTTTCTCTGACGCTCATTGTCTACATGAGTTACCACAGCATGTATCCCATTCAGAATCCGCACTGAATGCCCACGTGGGAATTTACATTGAATTGCGTGTATCGTAATTTAACTCACAGTCATCCCACACTTTGGGTGCACGGTAGATCGATTGTTAGTGTAATTCCTCCTGTTAATAAAATTCTCTCAGCTTTCCTTGTGCCGATTTCGCGTTTTGTTTTGTTTTTGTTTAGCCTTGATTAAGTTCATTTCACTGACTGATACTGCATTTAAGATTTTTCTCTGTATGTTCAGCCTAGAACATACCTTCTGTGTTCACCTGGGGGAATGCACTCACCATTCTATGTATCTCTGCCCCTACATAAATATATATATATATATATACAGATGTGTGATATCTCCACCTAGAATGTGTGGCTCCCTATTAACTCGTCCACTTCTCTTGCCATGAGAGGTAAAATGCGATCCAATTTCAGCGGCACTCTCCGGCCCTCCTGGTGTCTCTCCCCTGACTTAGCCCTGTGGCTTTGAAATGAGATGCTGCATTACATGAAAAGAAAAAAAGCAGAAGAAGAAGCAGGTTTACTGTTGCCAGAGGTGCTGTGTACTTTCCTAGGCGGTCCGATAACCGCCGGGTTGCTAAGTCCGCTCCCTGGCGCCCCCTGGAAGCACTGTGGCTAATTGCTCGAGAAATCCAGTCATGGAACGTACAGAGTTTTGCTCCCAAGCCTGTGAATATTCAGCTGGGAAGCTTTACAGAGATTGCGCCGGAATAAGCAGGTCACAGAGGTGATTCCCCACAATAGATTTGCCCATATTCAACCTCACAGATGATATGTGGAGGAATTACCATCAGGGGGCAGAGTGGGACTTATGCGCTAAGATTTATGGGGCAGGGAGTTTTGTTGACCCCAATCTGATCACAGGTGAGGGCTCTGTGAACAAAGGTATCAACTGCATTTAAACCAGACATTTCCAAGACAAAGGAGCAAGTTGGAATCTTTCCCGCATTTGCATGGAAGAGATGTATCCGCAAAGTGTCGGCTTAGGATTCTTACGTGGCGTCATTCTTTCATGGCGTGTTTGAAGAAAACGCTTTCACAACTTGCAGCCGGTTTCCCGTTTGCCAGGCGGAATCAAAAAGATCAAAAACCGTGGCTTAGAATTTTCTTCTTACATTCTCTAATCTTTAAATTACACAAAAAGAATATATTTGGCCCCCGCTATCCTTCACCGATAAAACGCTTAAGACTTCCTCAGAATAAAGGACAGCATTTAATATAAAAAGAATAAAGATTTATAGCTAAACAGTCACTACTCTTTCATATTCCATTTTCGATGTGCTGTTTAATGTCTCTGGAAAGATCGACAAAGCAATTCGGGCCTATAGAAGTCTTTAACCTTAACCTAGAGTAAACAGACAAAGGTAAACAGAAGGTTATTATCAACCAGACCCACTTTATTAAGCGTTAAATATAAAGCTTTTGAAATAAAGTCACGGTTTGTTATACAGATATATTACTTCGGTAGGCTCTCCTCTTTGCGGAGAACTCCACTCTGACAGCAGAACTCATTCAAACGGCCTCATGCCCATGGATGATCAAACTCAACTTAATTCAGGGCCCACCGGGGCTCACAGGGTCATTCGCGATGAAGGAGTGGAGGCAAGGCGCTCTGAGTTTACACGTCCAGGCCGTGCGACGGCGACAGCGATTCGAATTTTTAAAAATCACAGTTGCTGATGGGAAGAGCAAATAGGAACGTGGGGAAGGTTAACGACGGAGCCTGACCCGCTTGGATCTTACGTGACGACTCTAACGACTTCGCTCAGACTAGCAAAGCCGTGGTTGCTAGGGACAGCGGGAGTTTGTCTTGGTGGGCGTGAAAACGCACCTCCTGTGCATTGCCCTCTTGTGGAATGTGTCACGTTAATTCACAGTTATTGCTAACGTTCCTTAGCTTAATAAACAGTTCTGCTCTCATTCGTTAGCACTTGAGGGTAACATTTCAGACCGCCGATATGGTCTTTAAGACCTTGTGAAATGGTGACATTTATTAACAATTAATGCTAACGTTCCCTAGCATAATGAAAGGTTCTGTCTGTCACGGCTAAACACTAGCCTTTCTGTCTGGCCATGTGGTCTTTCTGCAATCGTAAATGCATCATGTCTATTAATGCTAAATTTTAACATTCGTTAGCATAATACAAGGTTCTTCTCATGCTTGTTAGCGGTTAGCAGTAACATTTCAGGCTGTCTCTTTTCATGCTAAGTGCATCACGTTTACCAGAAAATAGCAGTAATGCTGTGGACCATCGTTAGAACTAATTTCTACCAGCATTGCTGAGAGGAAGGTGGACCGTGCTAAATGACTCCACTGACTGCCTCATTGACTCTGGATGTATAAGACATTGCTTATGGTTCGGACGATGCAAATCTGCCTAACGACGTTCTGTACAAGCGAATCTTTGGCCACATAACAGTCGGTTTTGACTCTTGAAGGAGACATACCTGAGGCATGATTTAATCTTGCAGTAATTTCAAGATGCTGCCTTTCCACTGCACATACAGCACGAAAAACACTCTTCTCATAACAAACATCAAAATATTCAATGATGATGTCACACTGTCAGGATTTTAGTCATAATGAACCAAATATGCTTGTTACATTCATGTAAGTCTCAGTGCAAATGTGCATTTTTTTTTATTAATAATTCAAAAATTATTTTTATGATATTCTGTTTAATCAGACTGTTCTGGTATATCCATAAAAGACTTTTTTACTGACCTAGAGCAGCAGTAAATGATATAAAATGCACTATAATTGGATAGTGGGCACATTTTAAGTGCCAGAGCTTCAATATGCAGAGGAGGCCACTGTGAGAACAGAAGAAGGCCATCGCTATAGAAACAGCCGCTACTTATATACGCTGTATATGAATCTATATGTGCACACAAACAGCCCTGAATAGATCCATTTTGCATTGAATTAGGTCTTAAACAAGCTCATCTGTCAAGTGCTCTTTAAATCCAGCTGTGCAGGTGACAAAACGGTTTTGAAAGACTGGGCAGACCTAGAAGACTACAGGATTATGTGCACATAAAATAAGAGGCTTGTAATACAAGCGTAAACCTAGCAGCCTGCAGATGGTTAGATAAATAATCCAAGGTGCGAGTTTGCCTGACAGTTAAACAGAAACGCCATAATTCAGGCGGACTACGCAGTATATGTTTGTGTGGCGTCATCCATATTCTTTACAAGCAATTTCTTTTTGATTAAACATGTTAACGTCATTTTACTAACAGTCCTGCTAGATTATTCAATGTGGTTAATTATAAATGTAAGTATCAGGTAGTGGTATCTGCCTAAGTGTCGTGGGCAGGGCAGAGAGCAGATTCTTCATTTCTGTTGGCTTTCAGAGGGCTCTATAATGCCTTTAGTTTTGTAATGTGGCTGCTGAAGGTGAGGGACAGGGCTCATGGTCTAATGGCCTCCTTGAGTGACATATGTGGAGAAATTTTTCAGGGACAGGGGATCCAAACTCCAAACACCAAAACAAAACTAGAGTGATTTCCTAGGTAGAGGAGGTGGAACCAAGCAACTAGAGGAGGTGGGACCAAGACATCTGATTGGTTGGGCCTACCTCCTCTACAGTCTGATTGATTATCTCTCTCTGAACTTATCTTTCACTCTGCCCTCAAGAGCATTCTTGTGGAAGTAAAATTCCCACAAGCAGATCGGTCACAAGGGTATGGCGGTAACGGGGTAGCAGCCACCGACCTCACAAGTAGATCCTTTTGGAGAGTACGATGTCCCAAAGGGATTGTTATATATCTTTAAGGATTGAAGTTTTGATTTTGATCGTGTGTGTGGATTTAGTTTAAAAGGGTATGCAAAAGAACAAAGGGGAAAAAAACTATTCAGATCCTTTGGCTGATTAAACTGAAGCCTTTGGGCTAAATTTAACGACTGAGCCACATTCCAGGTTTTTGATAGGATGCAATTTGTTTAGAAATTATTGGTCCAGTAGCTGTCAGGTGTGAGGAATCTGTACCTTATCAGTCCTGTTAAGCTTATTTCGAAGCACGACGCCAGAGATTAAACAGGCCTCATTGAATGTCTAGGTTTTATTAATCACAAGCAATACAGCAAACAACGAGTTGGGAAACGAATGAACTTTGTTTAATTAGATCGAACAAAACTGATTACATTTGATTTCTGGTTGGCGAGAAGACCTCACTTACCATGGAAAGGAAAAATATCAAACCACCATTGTATGAGTAAGATCCATACTCAAGCAACAATGGTGAGGCAATGTAATGAATGGAGATTGTATCAGTCATCGTGTGATGACAGCCTTGCTCCTATAGGTGTTCATTCTAGTCACATTCTGACCCATGAGGTGAGGCAAGTGACACCACCATGATTTGGAAGTATGGACAATGTTTTTTATGTTATGCCATAAACTATTTATGTGTGCAAATCTATTTAAAATCTACAGTCCCCCAAAAACAAGAAAATGGGCAAATCTGCCATTACTGGCTGATCTTAACTTATTTGATGAAATATTTTGAAACCTTTTACTTTTCATTCAGCTTTGAATAATTCATACTCACGTGTTGGTGACACGGAAAATATCGGACAGTCTCATGGTTATTAGGGAAAACAGCTCAGTCAGTAAAAAGCAGGCATCATAAAACTCAGACTAATCTGGTTAAATAACATTAAAACAAATATGAAACAATTTAGCGAGACTCATCCACTCTGCTGAAAAATAATAAAGTCAATTACCCTCTGATGGCAGTGCACTTAACATTACAACAGTTCAGCACGCCGTCATATTGCAATTTGTAAGCATTTTATATTAATCCTTTTTATGTCATGCTGCAAATGAAAATGGAGGAACGTCTCTATTCAGTGCTCTGCAGATAGCCTGCAGCTCCAAGCAGAGATGTTTCTTGGCGAGAGGGATGGCGGGATGTAGATTAAAGAAGATAGGACATAGAGAAGTTGGATGAAAGCTTCCTCTTCTGGTCGATCACTCTCGTTTGTGAAGGCTTTGAGCAAACATTTCTCCTTGTCTACCTTCTTGACGTGTGTTTATGACCGGAGCATCGACGGATGCTCATTGCCATTTCGACATATTTCACCTCTCAGAAATAAGAATATGTGATCAATAATGAATGGCAATTGGAAAAGACTTATTTCAGTCCTACAGGAAAAGGTTAAATATTTGCCTAGCTGGTATTTACCACATTTGTACCGTGGTGTAGCCTATATGTTTAAGGGTCACCATTGCCAAAAGGATCAGTGAATACAGAAAAGTCTGATTCCAGAAGCTTCTGTTGAGCTTCTGTAGAAAACGGATCTCCTTTATTTGTGGGCTGAGAAATTTTACATTTTAATTTGTGAAGGTATGTGCATTGTCCTTCATTTCTAAGACCAGCTAACATAAACAATGGCCCAGGCTTTAAGCTAAACCTAAAAGGAGGCTTAAACAATGGCCCAGGCTTTAAACTAAACCTAAAAGGAGGCTACAGGATTTTCCCGCTTCAGCTTGGCTGCTTGTATATTAAGGAAGGATGACACTGACATGGCAGAGCCGATATACTGTAACTTCAGGGCAGAATAACGCCAGCACTTAATTTCCAAGCTGAGATACATTCTCCATGACACGGAGATAGCATGGTTATTAAACATGAAACCCGCGGGGGACACTTGGCTGTTTTACCTCTGGGCAAGCTAGGCTACTTAGCTTGAACTGCTAGGGTAAATTGCAATCCATGTGTAAAGTTCAGAATTTTGTCCATCAGTCTGAAAAATGCGTTTTGTGATGCAATTTGTAAATTTTTCCCGTAATGTGGAAATTTTGCAATTTTAACATCGGCAAAAACAATCAGATTCTCTGTAATAGTCCAGTTTCAACAGAAGCTCCGACACAAATGATCACGGCGTCTCAACATAACTCAATGTGACGTTGCCCAGTCATTAGAGGAAGAAATACAATTGTGTGAATAGATTAAACTGTCTAGTATCTTCTCGCCAAATATGGAGATGTGATTAATTGCTTAGAAAATCTGAACAGAAAGTTATGGACCATACATTGTCTCTCACTTTAAATTATCGATCTTTACACTTGAAAACCTTTCATTTTAATCATCATAAAAAAATTTACTTTGCATTTTTTTGTCTAATGTTTAAAGTAACACTATGACACTTGTACCTTACCGCTTTTATAGGTACGAATGTTAAACAGCATGAGCAACGAACAACAAACAAATTCATCATGTCAGCCTAATATAGCAGGTATTTATAATATAGCTACTCAACAACCAGAATATTGTATTATAATTCAGTTATTATTAAAGCCCTTTTTTTGTGTTTTTATTATGCAAGTACCACACAAAAGAACCTACTGATGGTGTTGTAAGCATTTGCATTTCCACGCATACAATAGCACCGGACCTGGGACTTGTCTGCATTTGATGTGTAATTGAACTCATTAATCTGTTTGACATTCCCAAGTTCTGCCTGCATTTGTTGAAGATGATTTATAAGTCACTTATTATCTGCCGAAGGTTTTAACTGCTAGAATACACAGAAATGGTATATTTTTATGAGGAGTAATTAAGGTGAAAGGCACTTTAAAAGTTCATTTTAACGTTATGGGCCCCTACGTGGCTGAAATACTGATATTCTTTTCTATCAGTGCAGCAGAATATGACGCAGTGTACAGATATTATCTGTGTTGTTTTGTGGGGAATGGCAAACGTTAGCCACGATGCCCAAATGACCTGGCTTGCAGAAGTCCGCTGTCCGTTCAGCACCTAGAGGCGACCACAGGACAGCGGACAGCGACCGGCGATTCGGCAAGTCCCCACACACTCAGCAGAACAAGCAGACGTTTTCCAGATCAAAGAGCGAAGAACAAAGAGGACATCAAAGTAAAGAGTGAAACGTAGAAACAGCATCTCAGCTATTCTAACCATTCAGCATGTTTTGTTTTTTTTTTTTTGCTCTATAAATTAAATAAAATAAGTTTGCATGATGGCAACATGGATGACTTTCCAGCCAGGCGCCGGGCGCAAAAGATGCAGAGATCTCAGTGAAAACGGCCAGTTGCTATGATCCTGTGTTAGGCGCTGAATCTGCTGGTGTAATTACCACCCAGACATAATACGCTCGTTAAGTCTGCAGCTACGGTTGACTATGACGGGAATCATTGCGATTTTCGTTTTTGCAGAGGCACGTAATCGGTGCAAATTTTACCGAGATTATGGCTTGTCAAGTTGGAAAGAAAACGTGTTTACTAACATGTGAGGAACGGGAATGATGAGCCCAGCGATCTGCCTGTGGTATCGCTGAATCACCGAGCGCAAAGCACTGGTATCAGGCCTACAGACGGAAGTTTGCAATCGAGGTTGCCACGTCTGCACCGCACTTCTGCGAGCGCTGGCGATGCTGCCGGCTGAGCGATTTTCCAAATTGTGGAAATCACCGATAGCAGGGTACACCTATCCAGGGAATCCTGTCTGCAGATGTGACTTCTCCATCACAGAAGGCTGATGTTGTCGCTGGTGGCGTGAGATGAGAGGAGACGAGCGACGAGGGGGTGGCCAAGTGACCCCCTCCAGGGATTCTCGTTGTCACGGATACTGCCAGTTAATCTGAGAGGAGATGTTTTCACAAAATCCTTCCCTCCCAGATGGCATGTTTTGCAAATAAAGCCCTGTTTGATTGTCGGATGTTTGTTATCTGCTCAAAGATAATGTGGGGAGTATGTGGTATATTGACATGTTTCTGTCACCCAGAACCTTATGTTGGACTGGAATACCATCTAAAATCATTATGTTTTATATCTGTAATCCTCAGGGATACTTTTCAAAACTTAAAAGGGGAAGTTGTGCTTTAGTGCTGGTTGACATGGGAACTTGAGTTAAGCTGTTTAATTGTGAAGGACATAAGGTATGAAGCCAATAGGAATTAACCCTTCTAATGTACCTCTGAACTTTGCCTATAAGCCCGGCATAGAATAGCCTACAATATTAAGTAGGCCGCACAGATCAAAGCATAAAAAATGAATCCAGAAGAGACGCTGAGTACAGTTTAGGATTCTCAGAATTATGACGTCATACCTGCAGGGTCAGTGTTCAAATCTTGTTTCCTGTTCTGTGTGTGAGCAGCCTACATTTATGCACTTTACTCTGGTTTCGTGCCATAGTCCCAAACCATGAAGCTGACTGCTGGTGACTCTAAATTGCCCATTGTGTGTGACCTGTCCTGAAACAGCAGTCCCCCACCAGGAAGCAGTAAAGATTAATGTTCTAAGGCAGCTTTTCTGCCTCGAAATGTGTAGTAAACAAAAACATTAACTGCAAAACAAATATTTCCATTGTATATACAAATATGTAGGCCTAACTGGAAATTGCAAACTTGGAGACTAATAGGAATATTTCTATAGCACGCTGAGCAGAATCTACTATACAGCAGAGCTTGAAATAGCCAATCTATTACATAACGGGTATAATAAGGGCTTTTGGTGTAGGGGACTGGGCAGAGAGAGAGAGATAGAGATAGAGAGAGAGCCAGCCTGTCATAAATCTGGTGTTTCTTGTCACATCGAAAACCAAATCCCAGAGCTTTAGCTTCAACGGTCACATTTTGGGAGAGAGGATGATCTAGTCTGAGTGGCGCTGGCCAAAACCAAATTGTCCAGATCACCATCGATTCAGATACCTTGGCAAGCAGCTGAATAGACAGGAACCCTGCCTTCCACAGAGGTAATTAGCAAGTGCGCTGATAATGTCTCAATTGGCATCCGAGTGCACCTGCACGTTCGTTTGACGCAAATGGCAGCGATTATTGTTAATGCAATCGGCACATGGCGTGGAGGTGGTCACATGGGCAAAGTCGATTGCCCTGATAAAGTTAAAATTTCAGAGATCTGATTAAAACACGGGCCCCGGCGCCCCGTGAGGCCTCGTCAGCGGTGGAGGAGGCACAAAGCGATGAGCGAGATCAAGCGTAAGGAGGTGCGTGTTCGGTAACGAGAACTCCAGCATCACGGGCATCTCTGTTGTTGGAGTTTCAGTCGTGTTCCCTTTGGTGCATGGTGGTGGGAGACAGGCGAGGAAACACGCAGGTATACCGAATCAAAACACAAAATCAGAGTGACACGCATCTGCGTGTTTGATAAAAAAAAAAAAAAAGTGCTTTTTTTGGATCTGTGAACACGTCCTTGTTTTTCCTTGTTTCCGAATGTTTTTGATCTAAAAAAGGCATTTGTTGTTTTTTTTTTCCCAGGTTCGTAGTTTCATATAAAAATGCCAAACGGTGAAAAACAATGTGTATTAAAATAAAAATATCAACAACCTGGTAAATCTTAGCCCAGGATTCACTTCATAACCACAGTTTTCCTGAAGGGCTACGTTTGACCGGCTCATGCGCTTAATTCATTCCTGTCAAATTCAGCTAAATTTTTTTGGAGTAACCACAACCACCTCTAGATCAGCATGGAAACAGGAACAACTGATGCAAACACAAATCTGTTACAAAAAAAAGACCCAGGACCTATTTTATATCAGCAGACTGACTGCCGCTGTTGATCGTTGCTGGGAATATCCACCCAGAGATCCCAGTACAATGGAAATTCACAGCAATAGATTTTTTTTTGGAGACCACATCACACACACAGACCACATCATACACACAGACCACATCATCCACACAGACCACATCACACATCACAGTGCAGGCATACAGTATATGACAATGCATTGATCTGGGACAGGAAGACCACTACCGATTCACTAATACCTGATACCCTGGGGACCCTCAGCAGACAACCAGAGAATCGCTAACCAATACAAGTCCACAATCACCGCTAAGTCGTACCGTTTCAGTGACTGAGGGGACGCTGTTAAGGAAGGCTGGCCTGGGCACGCTGCTCTGTCTCTTCACAAATAGTCCATCAGCTCTGGCCTGTTGGAGGGGCACAGCTAATCTGGATGCAAGATTACTTTTCCACATCACATGGCCAAGTCTATTAAAGGTCTGAGCCAAAAAGCCAGGGATTGAACCGACATTTGTTATTTATATCAATTTAGATGAATTCCACTGCAAACATAAGGCACATAAGCCCAGTATTAAACAATCAAATCTCACATATGTGTTTTTTCTATACATATTTTCCATACATTATGTAAATTGTACATAAAGAGTGAGCCATTTTGAATAAATACAATAATATAACCTAACTTACATTAGTTTTCAAAAAGAAACTTCATAGAGATATTGGCTAACGGTCCTTTAAACAATGTGATGTCTCATATTATTATCAATATTTTGTGCTGTCAAGTTGGCCATCCTATAGACAGCAATACTCCTGAAAGTTTTGTCTTCTGTCCGGGTCTTCAGGCTTCCCAAAGGCATTTTCATTGCAGCGATGACGGAGATTGCCACGATGACTGAGGGTAAAATGCATTAACGACATACTAATGCGTGAGCCCCAAGTGTCCGCGCGCCTGGAATACGGAAAGAAGCCCTGTCGCAGATGGGCGTCTCCTGGAGAAGCACGTCCACGGGTGAACTTGTCAGGGGGGACGTCCGTGGCTAGGGAGCGGGCTTAGCCTTCCTCCGTGTCATCAATTAATGCATGAGGGCTGCTTCTCTCAGCATATAAAATGGGATTCTATATTTTCCCCCCTGCTGTCGGGCAAAACCTCAGCCCATTGACAACCTGGAGACGCCGCACTACACTGATAGCTGGAGTGTACTCCCTGGCATTGAATTTTATGCTCCACTTGTACCAGACTATTGTGAATTCTGTTGTGTTCTCGCTACAAGGCCTCATTCTTGATATCTCTGATAGAGGTATATCTATGTGCAGCCAAGCTTTCATTTTTATTAAGCTCCATTCTGTGTTCAGTATGCATTCATCACGAAAACACCAGTACCACTCAATGGATCTTTTAAGTAATAATGCGTTATTGCGAAAAAAGTTCGTTTTACTTTTCAGAGTCGTGTTAATTTAAACTTCTGTATCCAGAACTATGTAAAAAATAAGCAGAATTATTCCTAGTCTAGACCCTGTCTTTTAAGGAATATGTTGCTGATTGCAGTTAATGCTTTTGGAGCAGACGGTTTTTTTTTCGTTAACTAACATGGTCACTAATAGAATATTTCAGAGAGTGTAATGCTTAAGTGAGTAGGGTGGACGAGTGAGCTTCTATGATAGTCTCCAAGGCCTCCGTTGCTAATTTCAAAACAGCTGCATTGAAAGAAGAGTGAATATCTATAGGGAGAACGCCGTTTCAAATTAAGTCAGGGTCTCTTAAGACTAAATTAACTTCGCTCGGTGTGTGCATTTGCATAAGAATCTAAGGAATACCGCGCACTTCTGTCAAGTCTAATAATAACACAATGCTTTTCTCTCTCCCTCTTATAATAAAGGTGCTTGATAATACTGACTGGACTCTGAAAGCATTTTGTTGCCCTGCAATTAAACTGCTTAGGCATGCTGCATTTAACTTTACAAGAAAAGGCATGAATGCAGCTGTGTGTTTATAGTATGTTTGTTACCTGATATTAATGAAACTACATATTAAAATGCCAACCCTTTATTCACTAAAACCAAACAGAGCAAATCATTCTACCAGCAGCACCGCCGCCATTTAGCGCAAATAAGAAACGCGTTTTGCACCTGTATCACCAGCAAGCCGGTTCAGCAATAAAAAAAAAAAAAAAAAAAATGTGGACTCGGTCCTTTAAGCGGCTTTGATTTATCGCCCCGCTGCTTCGGATTCAGCCCACAGAGCCGGTCTTCCTGCACAAACAGCACGTCTGTCATCCGGAGCCAGCCATCTGTCAACGTGACGGGCGGGGAGCAGGACTGAGGGTATGGCGTGCGGGGCTGTCAGAGGCGGGCGGCGGGGGTACAGTGTCCGCGGTGCGGCGGTGACACACTACTCAGCACCCCGAAACGAAAAATAATCCCTTGGCATCCTCGTACCTAAAGTGACATCGCACATATAGAAGGGAACTTCAAATTATTGCGACAGTGCCCTTTCAGGGAAGTTTAATAAGTTTGATGGAAACAAGCAGGTGTGACGTGAACATTAAATTGTACTTAAATGTTCACGTGTACAGTATTGCCATGTGAAAGCCTCCGGTCACCCTGCGGCTATGACAAAACAAGTCCAGTGGAAACGGACATGTATAGCGTCTCTATGCAAATGGTCGCTCGCCTTAGCGTCTGTTTGATGATGGTGCCTGGGGGTTAAGGTTAGGCTTTTCATAGTTTATTGGGCAATTAACTCTGGCCGCAGGAAAGTCTGGCAGAATGAACTGTCAGTATCTGACTTTACAGTTTTTCAGAAAATCCGTGAGACTTTTTTGTAACCATTATCAGTATTTGACAGCCATAGCAAAATTCATATTGTGCAACAATAAATAGCCAAAGGAACAAAATGGAAATGAACGATGATTAAAACTTCACAAATAAAGTGCATTTTAATGACATTCGTTTTTTCACCCTTCCCACTGTCACAATATGTCATTATGTTCCCTTTTCTGCATTTTGGCAACAAAGAAGATCAAACTAAAAGCAAAAAATGAGAAAGTCAAAGGCTGCATTACTATAATCTGGTTTTTATATTTCATTGTCATATTTAAGGCAACTGTTATTGAGGAATGATTATCTTATCGAAAATTGTTGAAATGTTCAGCTTCACTGGATGTTCATTTAATTTATCAGGATAAAGTAACACTACTATTGCATTGGAGTAAAATTCTCCTTGTAACTAAAAATTGTAGCAGCTACAATTATTACAGTGGCCCTTTAAAAATTGTTAAATAAAATAAGTTATATATGTATGCATTTTAAACAAATTGTGCTGATTTGTATGTAACAGGCTCTTAGAGGGGCTTAGAGTGGAGGCTGTATTGTTGCAGTACAATTAAACCACACCATGGTTGTGAGTCATCACTTGAAGAGGTCAATGACTTATGCTACTCTGTATTTGCACCCACCCCCATTCCCCAACACACACCTTTCATTCACAATAGACAGTCTTTTCATGGCCATGGAAGGTCTAGTTGTAAGACTACCATTTAGCATTTATGAAGCACTTGAATAACTGCAGTGGTGTATTGTATGACTGAAAGAGATTCATCCATATTTCAAACAGTTACCCAGTACAGGGTCATGGAAGGTAGGAACTGGAGCATATCTGAGGCAGTGTAGGACACATGTGCAATGGGCAATTTAGAAATGCAAAAATTATGCAGAAACTATGTATTTGGGCTCAGGAGGGAACACACACATAGAGCAGTGAGAGGAACTCAATCCCACAACCATGGAGGTGTGAGGCAACAGTGCTATCTGCCTTGCCACTCAAGCTGCCCTGTGTATATCTGAGCAGCAGTTAGTTAAGAAATGGGGCCTTGGGAACGACGTTTTTCTGGTGGTATTTTAAGAACAAGCCAGCCGCATAATTCTAAAGAAATATAGTTAATGTTCATTTGTTTTTAAATTTTCATTTTGGAAATTGTTTTAGTGCTTATTGTAGACAGCTGTTATATGATTTTCATGACAATGCACGAAGGTTTTTCGGCTATAGTCGTCATATGTGGACCCGGGGCTTTCCGTCCTCGCTCGGCTCTGTTCGTCTATTTCCGTGCAGGCCTCCGGCTGCCATTTTGTTGTCTGACTTGTTGGCTGAGGCGCGGTGCTGTAGTTAGCAGGAACCCAGCGTAGATACGTTCTCCGGCAATGGACGGGTACGTATCGAGCTCTGTGTCGCCGGATACAGCGGCGTCTCATTCGGTTTATTCCTTGACGTCTCCGTTAAGCGCTCACAATACAGCCAGTCGGGTCGCGAACTTGGGTTACTTTTAAAAGTGAAACGGCAATCTGGAGGGACACAGCTTGCTTAGCCCTTTAGCATGTTAGCATGCGAGCTAGCTGGCCAAATTGAACGGAACTTCTCCTGGAAATCATGCCGGTGGGAGGCTTTTTTTTCGCTGGGGAAACGCTGGAATGGCAGGTGCTGAGCACATGGTCGTGTAACTTTAATGAAAGAAAACAAAGTATAAGTGCGGGTCTGAGGCTCCCGTCCGTTAGCTAATGGGTTAGCGGTTGTGTCTGCGATGCGAGCAGCCAGCGGAGAGCCCGACGGGAGGCGCGGCGCTCCGTCTCGCATGCTTTGTTATGGATTAGCCTGGGTTTCTTTGTTTACTATTGGGAAATAAATCCCCATTTTAACATTTATTTTCGATTTTTTTTTCTCCTCTCCCATGTAACACTCCATATCTATTTAAGCAATAAGCCACGTTTCGAGGGTGTTACCCTAACCCCGGTTTCGCTCTTCCCCGCCCGGTTGCTGCCTCGCCTGTCAGCCCGCCTGCCGAGCGACACTTTCCCCGTCGGTGAGGGGCTCCGTTCGTAAGCGGCCGTTTCGTGGGCGGACGGCCCACCTCGACGTGACACGGGGCTGCGCTCGGGTGCTCTGTGCCGTTCGCGTGCATGCATGTACAGCCATAATTTGAATAGTTACGCCGTTCACACACATGCATATGTGCACACGCATATGTCGCAGAACCGCATTATCGTTTAATTTACAGTGTGAATAGTTATTTAAAACGTGAACGTGTATAACGTGCTTCCCCGCCCCCAACCAGGCCGTTACAGGCAGGCCTTCGGGCTTGATGGATCCTTAACGCATCGGGTGTGTACGGTCCAGTGATGCACGTAGGGAGCTCGACATCGGCTTTCTTAAAATTTACGTTTTGACAGGTGTTATGCTTGGGTTTTAAACTCCTGTGAGTTTCCGCCGTTGCTCGGCTTTGTTCGTCTAACGCGATCGGAATCTCGTATATTTGATCACGCGCAGGTTTGACATAACAGGCGGTTTCTGGTCAGTCCCACGTGACGGCGCTGATTTTTTTTTTCGTCGTATTTGGCATACAGACTTAGTCAAAGTAACGTTTTTTTCTGTTACAAAAACTAAATGTTTTTGTTCTTTCCCTGTTACAGCATTGTCAGTGATGTTGCTGTTGGAGTGAAGGTAAGATTTGTTCCTCGGTTGTATCACACGTAACGATTGCAGTAATTATTATGGATGATTTAGTCGTTAATGTAAATGCATTATTACTGTTCACTTGCTACCAAATGCCAGACTGAATGTCTGTTGATGCTTTTAAGCAGTCCTGGTTTTTTGCTTGTTGCGAACACCTTAACATCCCTGGTGGTCTAGTGCAACCTGATGGATACAACAGATGTTATTTTAAAGCACAGTCTCACCTGTTGAGTTTACTTCTTAAGAAAAGGCATCTCTAATGCTTAATCCTTCAGAATGTAATATGACAGAAATGTTTGGAGTCATGTGAGATATGGAAATCAAAAATGGCATACCTTATAACCTTTAAGTCTGCCGGTTTAGGGAGTACAAGAGGATCTGTCTGTATTTAGAGACTTAGTCCTGCTTAGTTGTTCTGTGTTATGCAACGTTGTTTACCGTTGACCTAACGTTTGTATATTAGCTTTGGTGCTGTCGCCTGGTTTATGAATTTGTAGTTGCTCACAAATGATGTTCATAACCCCAATCCACATCAGCACCGACCTTTCATTCTAACGGTTTTTCTGAAAACCGAACTGGCCCATGGCCCTGTTGACATCCTCGTCTCCGGGTACAGTGGCAGTGGCTCATTTTCTCTGTGTCTTATAATAAGTCTGTTTTAGGGGGTTGTAACGGGTGTCTGGAACGCACTTGGAAGTCATTAAAGCTGAAGCGGGCTGCAGATATCCCCCTTCATTTTGTATTCGAGGGCTGTAGCCTTAAGGCGATCGTGTTTTGATTTATCACAGACGTCAAAATCGGGGGGTGATAAAGAACAATTTAGTGGAATTCATTCTCAGACAAAACTGAGGCTTCCAATTAGAAAGCGGAGATTGCAGCGGCCCTGTGCGCGCCCGTCCGTCCGTCTATCAGTCACTTTTAGCATCGCCCTGAGCGGATCGGCAGCCGCACGGTGTCTGGGGAGGATGGCTTCCGATAAAATTGGCCTGGCTGGTAATTTGACGCATCGGGCATGCGAGATTAAAACAACGTGGCCTGTGTTTTATGCGCCTGTCTCCTCTGGTTTTATGGACAGAGTTGTATTTCACTCCGTCCAATAGGATGCTGCATCATGAGAGAGCATGCCTTATTCTTCTGTGTCATTCCCTCCCACTCCAGTCGAACTTTTCTTTTTGTGTTTCCTCATTTTCAGAGAGGCTCAGACGAGCTGCTGTCGGGCAGCCACTACACCAGTCCGAGCACTGGTATGAGTGGGATTGTAACTGGTAAGGAAGGGCCCCGGTTTTTTCTCGATTGGGATAATTGATATTGATGTCTGTACATTAGTGTAATTTAATTGTGTATATGTGCAAATCCATGCAAAGGTCCCTTTGATGTTACATTTATAATATAAAAAGCTATGTTATTTCTAACATGCAAAGGAAATGGAACGATGTTTCAGCAAATATAAAGCAGCGTGAAGATATGAGGGCGTGCACTTCAGGCCAGGTGATTGGGCGGAAGTTTGGAACTGTGAATTCGTGTAGAAATATGGGTCACTCTCAAATGGGGGGCCAGGCAAACAATTGAATAGCGCTGTGTAATAATCTCACGGCGACCGCCCACATGTGCCGATGCCTAGCACAACCAGTGATCCTCCAGAAATCCAAACCCCCGTACGCTCGTGTCGACAGGTCATGCGGGTGTTAGTGAACATGCCAAGGTTTGTTCTCGACGGCTTGTATAATTCGCTGAGTGGAGCTGTTTTTAAAGCAGATCCCGTTGCAGAAGTGCTAGTTTCGGTCACGTTTCTGCCGAATGCATCGTGTGCCTGGTTTTTGGCTGCAGAGAACCTTCTTCATATAAAAGTGTGTGTGTATATAAAATACAAAGCATAAATGTAGTTGCATACACATGTAGCAGTTTGTCCTACTACCTTTAGAAAACAATTTCAGGAAGATTTAAGTGATAGATGGCCATCAAACATGAAAGGTTTTGTGTGTATTTTGATAAATTGGTCTGAATATAAGTGCACTTTAAATTCTCATTGTTCATCATAACACTCAATGACACACATACAATCGTTTGTACCAATTATTAGTCCGTAACTTGAGGGACTGTAAGCCAGCCTCTTTGCTCCCAGTCACAGCCCAGTCAGTGTTATGTGGTTCTGTTTATAGTGAGAAAACACCAAGCTTATTCCTTCCACTTTTTCCTAATTGCAGTACATGCACATACACAATAATCTAGTGCCAGGGAAAGCCCTTCTCTGGCCTAGCATAGAATCTACCCCGTTTACCCAAACTCCACACCAGTATGAAAAAAAGAATAAGCCCAAATTCCTTTGTCTACTTATGTCACAAATTAGCTGAGTTGGATGTTAACTCCACCTAGGTCAAACTTGCATCAGTTTTGCTTGCTGAGGAGACTGGTGCATTCTGGGATACGCTATAGTTCTGTCTTTGCTCTGGCAACAGGTGGACTTTATCATGCAACTTTTTATCATTATTCATTGTTACTCCATGACATGCTTTCCTGGACCTAAATTTTATGCATGATCGTGAAGATGCAACCGCAGTTGGTTCGGTTCAGTTTGGAAGGGTTGACATGAAAACAGTCAATGACTGTTCTGGCCTGACACCGAGCTTTCTAATGGGGCTCTGCGGATTTGTCAGGTAGAGCAGTGAGCTGGTGTCACTGTCCCACGGCTGTATCTGTTATAAAGAGGTCTCTTTGCTTGGGCTAAGCCTGTGCGAATCAGGTACTCTGTTTGGCATGCCGCATTAACGGCTTTGCACCTCTCCTGTAATCACCATCGCAGCTAACGGAAATGATAGCAAGAAACTGAGAGTGGAAGACAGAATGGACGCCACCCCTTCCCGTGTTCTCCACATAAGGAAGCTGCCCAATGAAGTTTCCGAGACAGAGGTCATCGCCTTGGGCTTACCTTTTGGGAAGGTCACCAATATCCTGATGCTTAAGGGAAAGAATCAGGTACGTCGGTCTGCTGCAAGATGTGACTTTATCCTCTATGCTGGATGTCTTTCCGGGCTCTGTATTTGGCGCGGTAGTAATAAAGATGATGTGTATGTCCACCCGGGGAGAGCCACAGCTATATGTTGCATTTTATGCCAAGCAGGCATTCCTGGAGCTGGGGACAGAGGAAGCTGCCATTACCATGGTGAACTATTACACGGCCGTGACACCTCATGTCCGCAACGTCCCCGTCTTCATCCAGTACTCCAATCACAAAGAGCTGAAGACCGATAATGCCCTCAACCAGGTGAGAGGATCAGTCCGAGCGTGAAGGCAGTGTCATCTTAGGCTGGCCTAAGCCGTAGCTATGTTCTCCGAGGAGCTGGTCGTGCTCGTTTGTTCAGTGCTGTCGTTTTCTTCCTTCCTCTTCATTCTGTCTTTCGAAGCGTGCACAAGCGGTCCTCCAGGCCGTTACAGCTGTCCAGGCAGGAGGCACCCCGACGTCGGGAACGACGGCCAGCGAGAGTGCGTTGACGCCGGCGCCCAGCCCCGTGCTGCGGATAATCATCGACAATATGTTCTATCCTGTCACCCTGGACGTCCTTCAACAGGTATGGCACTCGTGGTCATGCGGTGTCGCTATAACCCACAGAGGCGGACGCGTTCGTCTGCTCGTATGTGTGGCCGGGAAGCCAGACGGGGCTGAGGACAGCAAGGCCTGGGTACTTAATTTATGCTTTACCCAGTTTAGGGCAGCTACAGGATGTTTTATGAAACTCATCGATGTGTTGGGCAACGTGATGTCAATGTAACAGTTGAGGGTGCTATCTGGTCTTGATGGACCCACCCAAAATCGCCACGGTTTAGTCAATGATGAGGTGATGGGGAAAAAACAAGCCATTCAGGTACAGCTTATCTAAAGGTAACTGCAAACTGAACTGCTTCATGCGCAGTTCTTTGTTTTTGTGCATTTAATGAGGAAAGTGATGACAGCTCCGGTCCATCGTTTGTATAGATCTTTTCCAAGTTCGGAACGGTCATGAAGATCATTACGTTCACCAAGAACAATCAGTTTCAAGCCCTGCTGCAGTTCAGCGACCCCGTGAACGCCCAGCAAGCGAAGCTGGTGAGTCACCTTAGTGACCCGCTCTGAATTCTGCAGCATGTGTAAGAAGCAGGTTTTAAAAATCCCATGAACCCAAATAGAGAGCCATGCCCGGTTTAACTTTCACCCTGTTTTCCAGTCCTTGGATGGCCAGAACATCTACAATGCCTGTTGTACGCTGCGCATTGACTTCTCTAAGCTGGTCAACCTTAATGTCAAGTACAACAACGACAAGAGCCGGGACTACACCAGGCCGGAGCTGCCTGCCGGAGACGGACAGCCCTCCGTCGACCCCACTGCGGCGGCCGGCTTCAGCAAGGATACCTCCTCCCTGCTCGGTGAGGGAGAATTGGATGCGAGCGTTTTGAGACGAGATTTGCCTAAACCAGTGTTTCCCAATCTGCTCCTTGGGGACCCCCAGACAGTCCATGTTTTCTTGTGGGAGGGAGCACAAATGTGGACTGTCTGGGAGGGAGCAAAAGTGTAGACCTTCTGGGGGGTCCCCGAGGACTGGATTCAGAAACCCTGTGCCTAAAGGTCTTTTGTGTGAAGTATGAAGAAGAAATGAAGATATAGTAGAGCATATGTCTATGTGCTGCTTCTCAGTCATTGGGTGAGTTACACCTGTGTAGGACTTATTGATTGTCGACTGAGAGCTGACCACCCCCCTCCCCTCTAGGAACTCCATCTGGAATGGTGACTCCCTACACCAGTGGTGGGGCATTCCCATCCACCCTCAGCTTTGCACAGGGAGGAGGTATTTATCTTCCATCTTTAATTTCACCTCTTTGTTGTAATATGTGCTCAGTGTTGGAAGTCTGAGGTGACATCTTGCAGAGGAACCTGGCAATTTCCTAACTGAGGAAGTCTGGTTGGGTTAGATGTAAAACTGACCATTAAGGGTTGGGATTCAGGGCTTCTGGCCCTCAATCGTTGGCGAGGTCGTTGTCATAACGAGTTTTTTGAACAGTTAGATTTTCTGAATATTAAACAGTGATAAAAGTGCATTACCGTAGCAGCTGTGCGTTTCTGTAAAGGGACTTCAGCCATGTAGTCGAGCTGTAGACGGTGTGGTTTTTGCCAGCACTCCCTACTGCCCTCTGATTGGCCCCTTCTGTCCCCAGGGGCTCTGAGTCCGCTGAGCGCTGCAGCAGCCGCGGCGGCTGCAGCCGGGAGGGTGGCGCTGTCCGGTCACACGGGCAGCAGCGGTGTGCTGCTAGTCAGCAACCTCAATGAGGAGGTCAGTACACCCGTCTCCCTGAAACCCCACCCCCCCTCCCAACAGCCATACACAGCCCAGTCACATGATCACCACACTCCATTCTTAATTTAAGTTGGGTCCTGTGCGGTTTCTTGCTCCCTGCCACATATTAATACAGATTAGCGTATTCGTATTGGTGGCCAGGAATATTCTAATTATTATTTTTTTGAAAGAATCATTGATTTGCAGCGTTAATGTCTCACCCCCCTGTCTGCCACGGTGGCGAGGCCCTCTATGCTCTTTGTGTGCCGCTCTCTAATCACACACACTATACGCATTAACATTCATGAGCACTGCTCTGCAGAATGCCTCAGCTACCATTTAGTCAGCATTGGCTCGGCTAACTCTTCCCGACTCACTGATGCATTCTAATTTCCCATAACATTGTTGTTACCCAGCCATACAGGGATGATAGGAAACAATGCTGATTTATTTTCCTACCCCTCCACCCCCCCCCCCACACTCATTTTGCTTTCAAATAACGTTCTCATTAAGCTCCAGACTTGTGCTCGTATATCTCACGTCCGTTTCCTTGCTAAAACTGTGTTCATGCATGGTTCTCAAAGAGGGGACCCCCCTCCCCTTTACTCTCTGTTTTCTTTACAGATTTGACCGCTTCGTCTCATCTCTTTCTTTGCTGTCATGTAAACTGACACTTGTTAATTCTTGCTCTTTCTCTCTCTGTGCTGTTTGTTTTTTTCCCCCCTCCTCTCAATGCCGTGAACATTTATAAAGTGTGGGACATATGCCTCTCTCTCTTTCTCTGTCTCTGTTTCTGTCTCTCTCTCTCTCTATCTCTCTCTCTCTCCCTCCCTCCCCCCTCCCCGATACCCCCCGGAGTGGATATTACGAGTTGCATTTCCTATCATGATTTCCCAAACGCCTCCGGTTTGTGGATTTAAAACATGATGTGCTGTTTATACCATAACTCCGCAAGGTGGTTTTCATGTCCAAACCCGCATGTCTGACACGGACTGTGCTTGCCAGTCTCGACAATGTGGCTTGCATCTCATACTCTGCTTTGCCTGACTTACTAAATCTTAAACTGTGTATTCTATTGCATGGCCTCCTCCCTCTCATTGTTATGCTGTGATTTTATTCTTTGATGTGAATGTACTCTGCCCAAGTTTCACTTGGGTGGCTACATTTTTGCAATTAATTTCTCGTGTGTTTTAAACAAAAAGAGCAAAACGAAAGCCATTTTCTGACCAAACTCCTGCATTTCCTATGTACTGACCTGTTTTATTTTTTGTTCCCCCCCACTTTGTTTTCTTCTGCATCGCTGTTCCCCCCCTCCCTCCTTTTTTTGTCATTCCTGTCCCCTCCCTGTTTGCCTGTCTTTTTGTTTTGTTTTGTTTTGTTTTTTCCCGCCCCCCTTTTTCTTTACCCACCCCCTCGCCCCGACCCCCTCCC
>JAODLC010000047.1:6322238-6335667 GCA_026781145.1 Hippopotamyrus pictus
ATCTGTAAAGTTATTTGGATTTTTACAACATTATTGTTGAAATACACAGTCCTGAAAAAGGGACGTTTCTTTTTTTTTTGCTGAGTATATATCATACAGTGTAGTGAAATTAGCGGTGTAGAGTCATTGTTATCCTCTTCTCATTGTGCTGTTGTCCTGTATGAATGGGTAGTATTATGTATTCTCCTAAGAATCAATCCCTTTACCATTAAGTCATGTTAAATATGTTTTTAATGTCAGGTCCAGAAAGTAAAAATCCTAGACATTAAATGTCCACCTCTGAATATAAGTAATCTATAAGAAGTGTTAACATTTGTTCGAAAATAAATGTTGCTAGATATTTTTTAAGAGTAACACTGTTGATAACTGCAAAGAATATGCTTTATACACAGTAAAGGAGGGAAATGGTGTATTGAAAACAGGTACTTGCACACAGGTGGGGTCCCTTGGTTAAACTTTGTCTCGATGGTTGAGTCATGCATAAAAATTGTTCTTTCTGCCAGGCTTATGGAGAAACCTTCCTGGTTTTAAGATGGGGTGGATTCTGACCTGTGTGATGGTCTCCTTAGACCGCTCGACTCACTCTTTCAAAAGCAGAGGTGGCTCACGTCCTGTTAGCCTAGAAGTCTGATATCATCAATCATAGCTCTGAACAGGTCCCTTGAAGTTTGACCGTTGGTTCAAGATTCACCAGACATGAACCAGATCGTGAGATTACAAATGTTGCCCTACCAATCAGCTACGAGTCACTGAACTTTACAACTTTGGAAAGGGGTCCTGTGGTTGGGTTGTCTTCATAAACCCCTTTGTGCAACTAAAAATTCTCTTGTGTGTGTAAAGTGGTCTACAGAACATTCTATGGTCTCTTTGGCAACTGAAAGGAAGTCCTACAATCAGATGTATTATCAGTTCTTTAAAAGTGGACAAGTACACCTGTGGTTCCTACCAAAAGGAGCCTGCAGGCTCAAGTGTTGGTTTCCTGTGGATAAGGACACTGTTGGCTCTGTTTTTGTGTAGAGGTACATGTTCCTGGAATGGTCTGGGTCCACTGCACCTGTCAGAGGCCAATGCTGATTCCACATAAACACAATGCTATTGCAATGGTTTACATTTATTCTGTGGTGAAGCATAACTGTCATGTCGGGGGGGGAACCTCCCAAGATGCCCTTTTGACAGGGCACAAGAGGTCACTGAGTGGTTTGATGGGCATGAAAATACTATAAGCTGTATGCTATGGCTTGACCAAACATTTCATCTCAATTTGGTGCTGCTGGCTTCATCCTGGGTCAAAACCTGCCACCTTCAAGGCTTTTAGGGCCTTGGCGATAGGTGTCAAATTCAACCAATATTTATTTATGACGTGTAAAGATGATAGTTTAACGGTATATCTTCCTGACTGCACGGAATGTCGCACCGAGTCTTGTATCACTTTTCCCTTCAGTATACATTTACCACAGACCCTATGATGTGTTGTTTTGATGTTTTAATGCATTCTGCCATCATGCCCCGTGTGACTTGTGTTACGAGACAAAAATGATTAGTGTCACACACTTGCTGACTTCATCCCTAATTTGCAGTTTAGTCACCGATAAAGTGCAAATGTATTATGTAATTGGCAGAGACGTTCAGTACAACCAAACGCACAAGTATAGTAATAAGTAAAAATATATACAGTCTTAAAGTCTTTTTTCCCCGCTTTTTCAAGTCAGGCTACAAATTTACTAAGACATCCTGCTGTTGCCCTTTGGTTCTGATCAGGTCATATTATTCAAGCTAATTTCCCCACAGAAGATTAAAAATTAATCTGGCACAACGTTATTCATTCAGTTGCCTCTGATTTGTCAAATTGCCACCATTATCAGCCACTGTAGAAGGACTGAATTATTTAATGTGCTTTGTTATCAATCCTGTATTATCATCGCTTGTCCACCATGCAACACCGTTTTTTTAAGACGTGCGGCTGGCTGGATGGCCTTGTTGTTTGCTAATGAATTACAATGCAAATTTGTACGTTATTTACAAGGAACAGAAGGGCTGTGATGTCTGTCGTCTCGTACATCTGACCAGCTTTTAATCCACAGATCCGTTCCGCAAACTGTGCAATGCATATATTTTTTTTCCCCGGCAGAGATTTCACTTGCTGTTCAATTATGTTTTTTTTCCAGTTCAGTGCCACGCCGGCAGCACGACTGAGGACGTATAGCCGCTAATCCTTAGTGGCCGCCATTGGGCGATTCTCACCGGTGACGAGGCGGGATGTCCTCATCCATCACAGGCTCTCCTGATCTCCGTCAGTGTCGGCCCCCCGCCCCAGGTCCTGTGACATCTAATTCGACTCGCTCCCACTGATAATGACGGTATCGATTGGGCCTGTGTTCCATTCCGGGGACACCGCTTGTGGCTTTTTGACTCTTCTCTGCTAAATGAGTGCGGCGAACCCTCATCGTCATGGAAACCTCCGTCGGGTTTGGGATGGGGAATTAGTCGGTGCCTGTGTTTTCATGCACCATCCCCCACACCCCCAACACTACCCCTGGCCTAATCCACAGTGTGCCCCGAGCCTACTACTGAAGACTTGCATTGCGTTCCGATATGAGGAAGATTTGTTTGAAAGAAATTCAATGAAGGTCTCTGTTTCATTTTGGCAGTGTGTGGTTTTATTTCACGTTTTTCAAGTGATATTTATAGAATCATACAGCATAAACATAAAAATAAATATATTTAATAATGCTACTAATTCCTGGTTGCCTATCTACCCAAGAGGAGGAGAAACAAACTAAGTGTTTTTGTCTGGCTTGCACAAGACCTGTAGTGCATTGAAGGGAGGCGGGTGTGTGCGTGGATGGGGGAGGGGTCACACAGCTGTGTGGTTTGTAGCTGGGCGTGGGCAGGGGCGGCTCAGAGTGCGAGGCTGACAGTGGGACCGTGCATGGCAGTGTACACAATCCATTCATTATTGACAGGGGTGGAATTAACTTCATACACTCCCCCCTGACATTCCAACCCCCCCCCCACTGGGGACGGCTGCGATCCGGGGAAGACATTTATTTGCAGATTAAAGTGAAATCTTCTTGATTGCTTTATGAAACGGATCATTTTCAATATTAAATTGACTTTTATCTATATGCAAATGACCCCCCCCCATGTCTTAAAGTTATTTTAATAATTCATATGAAATGGGTTGAGGAGTGTAAGACGATAGCACACCAAAAAAAACGCCTTTATTGTGCGGGGTTTGGCAGACACTCCACTGCCCCCCCATCCCTGTCGTCATGGTGATGGGAGGAGCTTGGATGCGGCGTGCAACCTGCCGCCCCGCCCATCCAACGCCCTCCACTCTGTCCCGCTCTTTTTCGCCACATGTGTTCCGCCCAAGGCCTCCGCCACTCCGCGTCAACAGCGCGCTTACGCTCATCTCTCCTGCCTCCCCCCAGGTCACTCATCCTGCGCCCTGATGTCTCTCTGTCACGGGCCGTTTCATCCTGCGCCGAGATGTCCGTTGTCCTTCACCAGCGTCGCTAGGCGTCATCTGCAATTCCGTCTTCGAAGGCTCGGCCTGTCACTCGGAGACGGTGAGGAGAGCACGGCTGAATTGTTCGAGTCAAACAAACATGATATAAATCAAAAATTCGTATCAGCGGGGACGTTTGCAGAGGGCGCCGTTATGCATGTAGATATCCCTACTACGTGCGCGTTTGACAAAGTTTGCCCAAACATGAGCAGAAAGAATATGGGTGATTGATGTGTTGTCAACATATTATTGTAATGTTACAATTGTCTTAAATAGCAGACCCATTTCAAAGCATTAGAATATTATGCATTGTCAGGACACCGAGCCATAAATTGAGCCACAGATCGGTGGTTTCCTGGTGACCCAATGGCAGCTTCATCTTACCACACCTGAGAGGAAATGTGTCACAGGGGTGACGGTTTGTGAGAGATTATCATCATTATTTCTGAGATCAAAGGCTTGAACACAAACAGAGAGCATATCACACAGCGTAGCACACACGAGACCAGAAGACTCTATGGAAAGTGGCCCTTCACTGAACATCATATGGATTTTGTTGTAATAAGAAATAATGCATGCATCTATTGATTAACCAAAACGAATTATTCCAAGGTGGTTTTGTAGAAAGAGCAGATGATCTATCCATACCCTAGTTCATTGTGGTTACCCAAGAGCTTGTTTTATTGTCAACGAAAAACACATCAGTTTTTGGGTGGCCATTCGGTGCGCCTGACATCGATCGGGGCGAACAAACTGCTAATCTCAATATCCAAATCTAACAAAAAAAAAAATGATTTCTCAATTACTCATCGAAAGGATGAAGAACGGCTAATTCTTAGCCTAAATGCACCTTGGTGTCACCTTGATGATGAAATCAGCATGCAGCACTATTTAAAACCGCTAAGGTTGGAACGGGGGGCCGTTGTCACGGCAGTGGCTAATTGGTGATTATGTACATAATTTCTTGAAAGTGATTCATTTAATGGGATAATTATTGGCGAAAATGACATACCGTGAATAGTCTTAATTTCCTCAGAGGACCGCACTGCTTCTGGAATGACATCAGCAGATAAGATGAGGTCAACGTTGCTGATCTAATCTACCCAGAGGAAGTGTTTGCAGGGCAATAAAAAAAAAAAAATTATGTCCGCCTGGTAATGTCACTCTTAAAGGCGCGGTAGAGCGGTACAGCCTGTTTTCCAAGCTCTCGAAATGCTGGTCCTCGGCAAAAGGGTGCCTGATCACTTTGCGAGACATCAATGTGGTATCTTGTTACAGAACTTTCTATTCGTTTAGCCCAAGCTAAGTAGCCGGGGTCAATCAGACGTCCTCTGTGGCAAAAAGCAGCAGGCACCTATCATCAGTCACAGCACGGTGCTTCCCTGACCTAAGGTGCGTGTTGGGGGGAGGATCAGAGGAATGATCAGGACAGACCACACACTTCAGCTCCTACTGGCTGCCACAGCACCAGCCTTTCAACACGGGAGTTGGTTGTCCTGAACCGGGTTCCCGTCTTGGCTTGGGAGACACGCTATCGCTCTAAGCCTGTTTTGCTGGCTCGGTGGAGGGGACACTGGAGCGGATGCCTTGCATGGATCTCACTCAATCCCATCTGAATAGCTTGTTTTTTTTTTCCTCTCCCCCCATTGCCAAGGCCTTTCATCAGAGACCGGCAGAAACCGCATGCCTAATCGTGTCTCCCACCCACGCATAGGAGCTCGCCCCTCTCCTAACGAGTCGGCGCGTAAAGTCACAGGAGCCCCATGCGAATCCGCTGTCTGCCTGGCCGCAACCCTTCGCACTCGCCCATTCGAGAGCTGGAGCCAATGCGGACGGCGCTGGGCCGTGCATCCCGCCGGTGGTTGTCGGTCGACACCTTACAGTCCATCTCACCGAACCCATCGAAAATTTTTTAAAAAAAGAGCAAGACACAGTGGGGGTTAAGAACGACAGTTTTAGTGGTTGACGTTTGCTGAGATCAAGGGCCATTTACCATTCTGATGCCATATGCGATAGCAGAATGTCTGGTACGTGGCCAGAGTCCATTAATGTTTATAAATGAGCTCGTCACAAGTTCTTTTCCTGGCTGGAGAGGTGGCAGTGGCTGCATGCTACCAGCAAATTGAAGCGCTGAGAGCATTTGTCAGGCTAGCCTCTGTCCCCTCCCATTAAATCACAGATCACGCATTCCTAAGTGTTTGCATGTATTCATGAACTAATCTATACATGGGACTGAAGAGAAAAATAAAAACATGGCATAATTAGATGTGTCTGCGGCGCCCAAGTTTGGCAAACAAGTCTCAACAGCTTTCGCTTCGAGGGCTGAGGGACAAATGAACAGCTATCAATGAGGAACTGCGTTGGCCTTGGGAACTGAAACCCATACATACCGGCAGCATCACGGCAAGTTTGAAATTGTTCTACGGCTGTATTAACCAGATCCAACTATCATGGGTGAAGATACAGCCAAAGGTGTCAAGTCTCACACTTCACCTGTGGGACTCACGTATTTTTAACTCACTGTTTTTCATGCAAACAGCAGCCTTCAGTGATAAAATGACAAGGTCCCCTCCCCGGTTGGTTGGCACAACAAAAAATGTATCGGTCATCTAATAAAATTTAATGTAAAATTTACATAACGATGCACCACTTCACCAAATTTCAGCAAGTTGTATATTATTTTAAAACCACCCTTCTCACGGTTTTCAGTGCAGCTGGGTTGACACGCGCGTATATTGAACGTGCACCTCTCTCCCTGACAGCCACTAGTGTAGCAGCTTTTTGGCAAAGTGGTGTCCTAAATGCCATAAAAATAAATGGGAAGCGGCCTCACCACGACTTCCGAAAGGTCCGTGCGTGGTTCGTGGCCATCACACCGGACAGGACGTACCTTTAGCTGGCGCCGGGGACTGTTGACACTTGAAGGAAATATTTAGTACGATGCAGTTAGACCTTCTCTCTGCTCTGTTTTTAGGGATCGATAAAAACACAATTACAGCATCTCTGCCATCGATCCAGCCTCCTGCCGCTGCAAATTCTCCGTCAGCTGAGCCTCTAATCCTTATGAGTTACTTTATATTAGGTCTACGATGCTAATGACCGTGTCTTGAAAATAATTAACGACTAGCTTTGCAGACAAAGAAATCGGGGCTACTGCTGCAGACACTAAAATGCACTGGGTTTTGTAACAAAACTTAATGTCCTTCTCTTTCTTCGAGGTGACTGTGGAATCAAAGCAAGCAAAAGAAGTGATGCAAAGCTGGCATGAAATGCAGCATTAGCATGGTTAGCTAAATTAGCACCTACATGTGGAGCACCTCTATCAGGGTGTTGAGCGAGACTCGGGCTCTAGTGCCCCTGTTGACAGTGTTCAGGGATTTCTAAGTTTCTTTTCTGTTAACCGCATTTTGTACATTTTCCTTCTTTGTAATCGTAGTAAAACACAACATATTTGGCATTTTATTTTTTCTAATTCTGTTTCCTAAATACAAGGATTATCATCATAAAACAAAGAGCTCGCATGGTTGTGTTAATTGATGTCTGGCTTAGACGTGGCGGTATGCTGACAGGGTATTACAGTATCAAAGAGTGACATTACTTCCATGGCAACAGCCCCATATATTCATACAGCAAAGTGACAGCATGTTTAATTACTGTGCACGTGAAGAACATGCAGATAGTCACACAGAAAACGTTTTTGTTTTTTATCTCTTTTATAATGGAAAGGGGTTCTGTGCTGGACATTCGTGTTATGCAAAGTTACTTGCAGGGCGCAGAATGGACCATTTCACCAATTACTTACCTGAATATTGGCTTAATATAATCCACTTTGCTTTAGCCAAGAATGCATTGGCTCCTCCTCGTTGATCACATGACCAATTCTGGGGTACATGACAGGGGCACAGAACACACCACTTCGCCAATTACTCAGCTGGATATCGACCTAATATAATCCATTTTGCTTCAGTCAAAAATGCATTGGCTCCTCCTTTTTTTGGTCATGTGACCAATTCCGGGGCACAATCACTCAGCTAGTTATCGACCTAATGTAATCTATTTTGCTTTGGTCAAGAATGCATTGGCTCCTCCCCTTTTGGTCACATGTCCAATTTGACCTTTCGTTCACATGCCCGGCTCGCTAACGGCTGATATGGTGTGGCTTTTGGGGATGGTGACGAAGCAGTTGAAGTGCAGGGCAGTAATCGCCATTCGCTATGCCTCCTCGTTTTCACATCTTACTGGATTTCTCAAGGCACATATCGTTTATTTGCAGAAGGAGATTAAACTAACGGGGCTCGGGTTGGTCACATGACATAGCCCTGACGCATGGAGGTGTCACGGGGTAGTGCTGTTTACACGTTGCCAAAGTGACACAAAGCCGTCGGGGCAGTTTTCGTCGAACAGGGGGGAGGACCGCCGATCCGCCGGGAAGACCTCCGGATTCCCGGATGTAAAGCAGCTCCAATAACAGATGCCTTCATCTATGCAGAAGAGCAGTCTTGGGGAATTGTCAGTAATTAAGGCCACGCCCCTGACTGCCTCAACTAATATTAATTTCACTGAGTCTATCGAAGTATTAATCACATTCCCAGCTAGTTTATTTAATCCCCTGGAAACATACTAAAGTCATCAGCTTAAAATGGAAGGTGGGGTGCGGGTGGGGGTAACTGTGTGTATTTTTAATACAATGAAAGGAAATTTTTCATATCTGGTGTCTGGAACTGAGGATACTTAGGAAGAACGTTTTCTAATGGATTTTATTTCTCTTCATCCAATTGATCTGAAGTAGCTGCCATTCAGAGAGAAGCTGCATTTTCCCTTTTCAGAATACATAATGGCTTTGCTTGGATGTACTTGATTACATCTTTTTTAAGACACAATATATTGCTTTTTGGATTCAGACTATGGTTTCTTGGAGAAGAAGTGGTCCAATTAATCACAGAAAAGGTTTATTTCTAAATGTGGGACAGATTTTCACATTTAGAACACTTTCGGTTGTAGCCTAGTCCGTGTTTGCCACCTTTTCTACAAGTAGAGGAGAAAACATGATGCCCCACTGGACTAAAAAGAAGACTATCACAAAGTAATTTAGAGATATGAGCTCTGTTATTGCAGGGAGGGAAAACACATACGCGTAACGGCGTGGACCTGCTAACAATGTGGTCTTGCTAAGGGTGCAGAATGGTTAATGGCGCGGGCCTGCTAACAGTGCAGAATGGCTAACGGTACGGAATGGCTAACGGCGCGGGCCTGCTAACGGTGCAGATTGGCTAACGCCGTGGGCCCACTAACGGTGCAGAATGGCTAACAACACGGGCTCGCTAACGGTGCGGAATGGCTAACACCGCAGGCCTGCTAACGGTGCAGATTGGCTAACGCCGTGGGCTCACTAACAGTGCAGACTGGCTAACAACGCGGGCTTGCTAACGGTGCGGAATGGCTAACGGCGTGTGCTCGCTAGTGGTGCGGAATGGCTAATGGAGCAGAATGGCTAACGCCGTGGGCTCGCTAACGGTGTGGAATGGCTAATGGTGCAGGCTCACTAACAGTGCGTGGCTCGATAATGGCATGGCTCTCTAACAGCACACACTACATCAAGAAATGCAGGTGAGTGCTTCTATGTGCCAGGTTAGTAATCAAATGTCTGCAGGGGGCCATCACAATTCCGGCATTGGGGAGTGGTGACTTTCACCATGGACCATGTACAACTCCAGTAAATGTAGTGCTCTGCATGAGTGGCCAGGCTCACATGGTGCTGATGCTCTTGCAGAGGTCGTTGCACCCCTGTTGGATGGCAGCGTGTCTGGAGCCCTGCAGTTGCCAATGAACCCCCACCACCACTACCCTGCAGCCTCTTGGTGTCAACCCCCACCCCCAAAAGAAATATATACTGGTGACATTATTATTTCATGACATATTTCTGCGCCACGCACAGAAGCCACAGGATACATAACGACGTCCAGGCCCTATAAGCGTGCAAACATGGAGAGTAACCTTCGATATGACAACCGGGAAAACTATAACACGTAGGAAGCATTACTGTAAAAACAGCATGATGGTGTCCCGCCGAGTGTATTTCTGCCAGTACTTTCACTGCGGAAGATTTAAAGGAGAGTAGATGGACGTTCAATCGCCAGTCGCTCGACCGGGACCATAGCATCGCCCTGACCCTGCATCAGCGGACCCTCTCATTCCCGTCTTCGAGCTTGAGGCTTCCTTTTAAAGTCATAACCTCCATTAACATTTATCAGTGCGTTTATGGGCGAAGTGCTTCCCAAACATCTGTTTGACGTGGGGCTCTAAATGGGGAACGCTCCGATCTGCCGGACGGCTGCAATGATGACGGGTGTCCGCCAAGCCAGCTGGAAGCCAGCTGTTAATTGACAGCTTTGGGATATGCCCCCCCCCCTCCCATGCAGTTCCAAAGATGGAGGGCCTCAGGAATGTCTTGACGATTTGGGGGTGGGGATGGGTTGGCGTGTTGCAGCTGCTGGCGGGCTGGCGACTCCGGCCTGGTTGGAGCGCGAGGCACATTCCAGCGTGTTTTCACAACAATTACTGCGTCCTCTCTGGCCAGGCCTGGCTCCGAGATGGCCTTCTGGTGCCTGCCCAGCAGCACTCCGGGCGAAGCCCCGTGCCAGGTCCAGCGGAGGGGCTGGCAGAGACGAAATTTCCATGGCCGCGATGCCAGAGACATCCTCACTCCCGTGGGCTGATTTAATTAAAAGAACAAACTGGAATTTTTTTTGCCCTCTTCATATTTGTGAGGGCACCATTAGGCATAAAGACAGGGGCTGTTGTATTTTTTTTCCCTTTTGTCTTCTGGCCAGTAGGCATCGCTCAGCAGGAGAATGTTATAATTATCGAAATTAAAATGACTTGGAAGTCAGTGGTGTGAGATGCCACTGGCGAGATGCCACTGGCCGTTCTGCTCTAGATGACTCCACTTGCGCCCTGACCCTTCAATTTCCCGTGCGCCGTGGGAGGGGGTCATACGCACGGCCTCTTATAATTAATATGGATGCTTTCTGGTGACACGGTACCCATAAATGTGGTGTGCATTTTGATTACGTCCATCCATTCATCCATCCATCTGTCTTACAGCTAATTATCCAGTACACAGTCCTAGGGATAATCTTAAGTGTTTCTAAAAAAGCAGGTAAAGGACACAATAAATATTGTTAGCTTGTCTACACCTTATATGATGAAGGCTCTTCGAATTTTTGGGTAAGTGACACTGATGTCACACAAGTGCACCACGAGTTCCATGATATGGACCTCACTCTTATTACTAATTATAATTTGTTCCAGGTCAGCCAAAAATTCAGGAGTTTCTCCTGCACACATGGAGGGAGATAACCTGGATGCTGCCATCATTTTCTCGTAGCTACAGTAATTCAGAACTTGCCAGGCTTGGTATGCTACCAAAAGAAGAGTAGGCCTTCTGCATCGCCTCACTGGCTGCTCCAACACCACCGCAGAGAAGATTATGATGTTCTGTTGACTTTGATCATGTACGTTGCAGGATTTAAGTTCTCAAAATGTCTATGCTGGTTGTATTTATCCGCAAGTCTCTGTACTGCACACAATGTCGAGACTCTAAGCTCCTTATGGTAGCAATCGGCTTGATTAAATTGGTAAAGACATTATATACATCTGGTTTAATTTATCCTATTAGCAGAAAGTGTCACATGAGTGCTTAACTCCTGCTGAGTAAATCTCATATTTTTTGTAGGGAGAGATTTAAGCCTGGACTAGTGTCATTTTAGGGCATGAATAATACCCAACAATAAGGCCATGAAATGGTGAGGGAAGCTGTTCAAGAGGAAGAAGGAAATGATTTTAGGCTTGGCTTCCACATTCACTGACAATGGGGAAGGTATTCTCTCACAATCACTCTTTTTAGGAAATGTAGGAAATATTTTACATGGTTTTAAAGTCAGAATCATTGACGGTTAATTTCGATTGCATGCTCTGTATTTCTGCTAGCAACAAACCGTTTGAGCAAAAATGACAACAACATCATCATCTCAGTCAGTTTTCGTCAAGGATCTCAAAAATGAGTCATTATCCAATTCAGTCTGGTTTATACCTTCCTTTAAAAAAGGAGGAATAGATGCTTGTATGTCTTTCTAGCGTGAAAATGTGTTAAAATCTACACTATTTCGCCGTATTTCAAATTGGATTATGTTTCAGGTGTAACTGCGGAAATGGGCGCACTGTATTCCCTTCTCATCCATCTGGTAAGGCCCTGTCTTTTTAAGGTACACCTCAGTGATGATTTTCAGCCGGCAATGAGAACAGGAGGGCTGTCATTCCTGAGGGGCAGTGACACAAAAACAAACACTAATAACACCACACTACCCTCGACTCATTAGCATAACAATGTATCAACCGCTCTATTTAAAAAATCTGAGTGAGGCTTTGAAACAACCATCACAAACAATCTCTAAGCAGAACTTAAACTCAACACAATTAATTTAATTTCTCAAAAACACATTGCCCTTAGAAATTACAGCTTTAAAAAGAATTTTAGCCTTAAAGGCCTTTAATTTTTTGGGGATGATTTAATGAATGAATGAATCAAAAGGATGATTCAAGCGTGCAGCCAGACATACTTAGCACACTCCTTAGCTAACCCCAAAGTCAGTCTCGTTAAGAAAAAGCGTAAAAACGCAATTGGGTTGTAAACAGAGTGCTGGAAGCCAGGTAACAGTTTACACCATGTATTAAATTACTTGTGAGTGCGACAATTAGAGAACTGTAGTAATTACTGGGCGGCATTTCACCACGAGGGGGGTGGAATTTGCCGTCAATCCATAGCTTCTCTTTGGGCCTTGATGGAACACTGCCCTCTAATGGCGAGCCGGGCCTTGTTGGAGTCTGGCGGAACGCTGCCTTATGACAATTGGATGAGGCCCAGATCAGAGTTTCAAAACTCCCATCACATGGGGGGGGGGGGGGCGTTGGGTTCTGGTATTTCCTGCGACTCGGGCCATGACAGCTAGCATTATATGCACTGACTGTTTCAGTTGTTCCTGGAGGAAAACACAGATGAGTTGAGGTTTACAGGATAAAAGACCTCACAGAAAGATACTGTAACCTACCTGTACCCTCCTTCTAAATGCACAGGCAATACAGTGCTACAGATTATATTTACACATAAAAACATCTTTTTTACTTTAATAGATGCACTTATTATAGCCTCTGCTGTGATGATTTTTTTTCTGGATGCCCGAGCATAGCTGGCAGTTACATCTCTTCTCCCTCCACGAATTCCTTCAGATATTATTTTTTTTTTACATTGCGGATCATGCACGCCCGTACAATCAAACTACATCCCTTACCGCGTTGGTAATTAATTGCCTGCGCCTTCACTGCATTTCCCAAGTTGCCAGATAGAGGGGGTGCGTGACGCCACGGTGCGCCTCACCGAAAGGCCACGCGCCCTTGTTTGTTGTATTTGCTTGGGCCGCTGGATACGCCGGCATCGACGCTGAGGTCAATATTATTTCTCTGCGAGAGTGGTGAAGGAAGCAGCTTCTGTCTATTTACATTTATGAATAATTTAATCTCGTACATCTGGCCAGAGTCCAGGCACATAATTCACTAATTGCGATTAGGAAGTAAGGGAAAGCTGCCTGACACCCCCCAGAGGAAATTGAGAGAGACATGGGAAGTGAAGCTGAGGGGAAGTGAGGAGGAGTTCCCTGACACCCCCAGGAGGAAATTGAGACAGACATGGGAAGTGAAGCTGGGGGAAGTGAGGAGCAGCTCCCTGATGCCCCCTGGAGGAAGTTGAGACAGACATGGGAAGTGAAGCTGGGGGGAAGTGAGGAGAAGCTCCCTGATGCCCCCTGGAGGAAGTTGAGACAGACATGGGAAGTGAAGCTGGGGGGAAGTGAGGAGAAGCTCCCT
>JAODLC010000047.1:6357994-6370868 GCA_026781145.1 Hippopotamyrus pictus
TGCTTCCGGGATAGGCTCCGGACCCCCCGCGACCCAGTAGGATGAGCGGCTTGGAAAATGGATGGATGGATGGATGGTCTCTTAATTTTTGCCACGGCTGTATGTCTACTGCATGTATGAGAGCCATTGAAAAGCAGAGATGAACTCCCTATGTGAGCATTGTTGCGCATTTACTAGATGTCACCCTGAACCGTGCGTCTGGGTAATCGCTCCTGGGCGTTTCCTGGGAATAAAGCCGGCTGGTTAGGTCTCTGTGCAGTTCACACCGCTCGCTGCCGGTGGTAGAGTTCGCCTCTCATTCCCTAACCTCCTGCCCAGACGACAATGCCGGCTAAATCCGCAACCTGGCTAATACAGAATGATTTCTTAATTAAACTTCACTAATCAATGCACTTTTCGCCTCACTGTATGTATATGTTATTTTATTAAGAAGTGATTTATGGGTAACGCAGAGGTACATGAATTGTAATGCCCAAGCCCCGTATTTGAGGCCACTGGAGAAAGTGATATTTACCACAGCCGCTCGCCTACCCCCCCCCCCCTTAAATCTGGCCCTGTCCTGGAATCCGGCCAAACGCAAGGCAGGGAACAGGACTCTTCCGGGATAGATCCATCTAATCCTTAGAAAGAGGAAGTCGTCCCTCTAACTGTAACATAATAAATTAGCAATTCTGAGCTATCCTGGAGGACGGGATTGCACAAGCGAGGTACCGCTGGGTACGGATTGGGCACGGACTGGGACGTGAGCATGGGACCTCTGCAGGACGTGCTCGGGAAATGAAACGCTTTATTAAATGAAACGCTTTATTAAATGAAACGCTTTATTTGGCACATGAGTAGAGGCATGTAGGAATTCCTTAGTATTTGCATATCCCATCCTGCTCTCCTTTAAGACACACACACCCACACACACACACACACACACACACATATAATATATATTTTTATATTGCCATAAGTAACACAAGAAAAACCCAAGAGGACTTTTGGCATTTTTAGCTTTTTGATTGCAGCCACAGAATTTTATAAAATTGAGGTTATCCTTGTGGAGACTGAAAAAACATCCCTAGAAGGTAAACAGTTCCGGGTTTTTATCAGATTGGGGGAAATCGAGTCCCTACAATTTAATAATTACAAAAGCATGCACACACACATGCACACGCACCCACATGCACACACACGCACACACACACACACACACACACACACACACACACACACACACAAACAGAGGTGACAATGAAGCTTGGGGTTGTTTGTCCAGCCCCCCACCAGGGCATTTTTTGGATTTAAGGATGTTGCTCAAGGACCTAAAATGTGACCTGGTCACGCACAGCTGTGCAGTTAGTCTTTGTGTGACATCAAGCCCAGAGAACTGAAAGCTCTTCCTAGTGCAAGAGGGCATACGGGATGGACCCACTGTACAGAAGATCACAAAGGCACATACATATCTATACAGACAGGGGTCACTTAGCTTGGTACACCTATCAGACTCACATTTGCTTCTAGAACCGCTTCAAGTGTTGATGGACTGTTTATTCACAGATGTCACTCTGCACGGTGTGGCCATACTGAGCTGCTATTTTTTCTATTAGCTTTAACGAGTCTGACCATTCTCTTCTGCCCTCACTCATTAGCAAAGTGTTTTCACCCACAGAAATGCCATTGACCGGCTGTTTTTTTTTTTGTTCATCACATAATTCTCTATAAACTCCAGAATTCTCTATAAAAATCCCAGAAGGGCAGCTGTTTGTGAGAGGCTGGTGCCACCATGTCTCATACAACAAAATCACCCAGATCAGGCTTCTTAGCCTTTATATTACTCAGCCAAACAGTTACTAAACCCACCAACCCTGTATGTGTGCTGCATGCAGTCAGTTACAGACATGTGATTTACTGTTTACATTCACTCATGTATCTGATGCTTTTAACCAAAGCAACTTACAGTAGAGGGAAAGGATACGATATCTACAGTATATGCTTCCCAGAATTTGAACCAATAACCTGTTAGCACAGTGTTCTATTTGTTGAGCTACAGGAGCAAGCAAACCAGCACTAGCAAGCAGTTTACCCAATGAACTGGCCACTCTGTGTATGTCATATGTAGAGAGAACATTTCTCAGTAACACAGAACCTTCCAGGACATCACACCCTCGGTGAAAGCTTTGTATCTTATCTCAGGGTGACTCTAAGCATATCAGAGGAGACAGGCATTCATTTTAGTGCAGTTTTCTCTGGCTGGTTTTCAGCGGCTGTTTCCTTTAAGTGACTTTTATCTAAAATGACTGAAATGACACAAGTGCTTCATTGGGGCAGCCTTGAGGAATTATAGCAACTGTGCCTCTTGCATAGGGTCAAAGGTCAGATGTCTAAGCAATTCCCTATAGGAAGGAGGCTACTGCATTCAGGGGCAGCGGATCTGACCCTCATGTGGCCGAGATGCACATGACAGACCAGGCAATGTCACTGAAGGAGGAAGGAGGTTTCTGTGACTCCTCATGGGTCGTCCTCATATGTGCCTGACCTAAAATCTCGCATCCCACCCTAACAGATGGATCTCGGAAGTAAACACCCTTCTTCATGTAATAAATGGTTGTCACTCTGTGTAAAAGCGTCCCCTAAGCGGACTGGTAATGCGTCTGCAACAGCCACCTCCGACACCCATTTAGGTCCCAGGAGACCCCAGCCGCATCGATACACTGCGTGAGGCGAGAAGCAGAGACAGATGCATGCACATTCAGCCACAAGGGACCGCACTGGAGCTCATATTTACCCGGGTGCCTTATGTGTGGATGGCTGAAAAAAACAGAATACCTGGAAGGAGGATCAAACAAACAAGGGAAGAACGCTTGAGCTCCACACCCCTGTAGCCTCGGGGTTGACTGAACGACCCCGAAACTGAAAATGAACACCCAAACCTACACCCCGAGAGAACCACAAGCTCAAGATCTTGTTTTCTTTCCCAGGAATGTAATCTTTCAGCTTTTAGTGAATAAAAGCTTGGGAAATAAAATCTAGTGCTCCCAAGACCACAGAAAAACACAACTTTCTGTAGACCCAAATAATAATCTTTATTTTTGTTAATACTAATTAATACTATTTTTAAATTACTTAAATTAATGTTACGTATGTTTGAGACTTTGCTTTATTTCACACTGGCATCTGCATGGGCAGCTCATGCAATGCCTTAAAGGCCCAGTATAATGGCCCCGCCCCGCCTCAATCCCTTTCCTCAAATGAGCTGGGGAAAGGCATGTGGAAGTGCGTGATGAAACGAGGTGAATCTCATTTACACCCGACGCGGCCCGAAACAGCTCTCTCAAGACTGAGGTCCATCGCATGGCTTATTTATTTACTGGGAGCCCGTGTGTCCCTAATGAATTAAAGCCTCCACTCCAATCATGCTGAGAGATGGAAGCATTTATCACATTAGATTTAACCTCATTTGCCCAGCAAGCTCCCCCTCATTGATCACAGCTACACATTGTCTACACTCATTCCGCGAGCCAGACTTAAAGGCCGCGCCGCTGGACTCGGGAAGAGGGGGGCGCTCTTTCCTCTCTCCCATGTTTCTGAAGGACAGTGCGAGGGGGAGTGAGGACGGAACAGCACCGTGCATTTCCGCAGCTGGCCATAACTGAATGTGTGAATACTTGCAAATTTTTATTGTGGTTTTATTTGCGATTATTTCTTTTTCAGGTTTTTCACCCTTTTGTTTCCAGACTCATTGTCTGTATGCTCGGTTAGCCCCAGTACTCATTGCTAGGGCGCCTTAGTGTTGCAGCTAACTCATCAGCCTCTTCTGAACATGGGCATGCTAGGGCATCTTAGCATTGGAGCTAAATCATCAGCCTCATCCGAACGCCAGCATGCTAGGGTGCCTTAGCAATCCAGCTAAATCATCAACCTCATCTGAATGCCGGCGTGCTAGGGAACCTTAGCATTGTAGCTAAATCATCACCCTGAGTATAAATAAATAAACTAAAATGATAATAATTGGGCCAACACTGCCGAGACATACTCCTTTTTCACAGCGACAATAAAAGCGTAAAGATAATTCTGACATTTCTCAAATGCCATCGGCTCACCTTTCCTGGCCCTCCATGGCATTCTGCTTAAACAATGGCCCGAGAGGACGGCATTTCGATAGGGGTGGGCGGAGCCAGCTGCTTGGGGCCTCACAAAGGCCGTTGTCCCTCCATCACACATGCCAGTGTCCTTAGCCAGGGACCCACCCCCTATGTCTGTGGGTACCTCCCCATTTCATTATAAAATGACAAACGAATAAGGGGGACGGCTTCCATAGTAAATGGAGAATGCAGTGCCTGGGATATGGGGCAGTTTTTATTGAGGAAGCTGGAGAGGCAGGGCCTGGTATTGATTCATTGATTAAATGAGGCACACAGAACGCAGGAGGACTTTGATTCGAGAGGAATAAACAAAACTCTCCAGAATGTGGCCTTTTCTTGAACAAAAGCAGGTCCCCCGTCCGATACCACAGATTAGTATCTTGCGGATGCATAATTCAGCCCTTGATATACGTGTCTGAAACACAGAGGTTCCATTGGAAGATTTCAGTGTTTTTTTCCCCCTCTCTTTACCAATAGGATGCCGGCAGGGTGGTTCTGGAACACGGAAGGCTGATCAAGGTCCGCTTAGGGTATATGGGATTATGCGCTGCCGTTGATGTTAGCACACGACGCTTGTGTTTTGGGAGGTAGAATGAAATGGGAAAATGCTCACAAAACCCAAATTCCTACCTTCTGTAGGCTGGTTCTGTGAAGCGTTTTGGTATATGCTCTCCTGAGGATCAGCTTTCTAGTGCTCGTCCTGGCATTCAATCCCAGAATGCTTTTCTTCCCGTGAGGTAATAGTGTGGGGGTTCATTCAAAGCAGCAGAACTGAAACCAGAGTACGTAGCACGCCCCCCCCACACACACACACACACAGACACACACACACACACATATCATAATAAAACACAGCAGAGCAATGTCTAGAATGTTCCAGAGTTTCTGCTTGACCACGTGCAGGACATCATGACATCAGCAAAGCATGCCTCATGGATGGCATCTCGCCCCAGCATCCATGCAGCCGTTGGAACTCAGACTATGCTAATTAAAGAAACTCGATCTCGCCTGTCTATCTTACTGGATCCTATGGGAAAAGTGGTACCAAGCTTAACCAATCAGCTTTTCAGTCAGGCTTCAACAGTGTGATCTTTTTTTATAAAATAGGATTAGGTTAAACAGCATTGTCCTAAAACAGAATATTAATTCTTAAATATTTTTGGTTAGAAAGGACTTCAAAGAGCGCCTTTGAAAGGGTGAATTGACAAAGCTGGGTGCCCCAGGAAGAGGCAAGCTCCCAAATTGACAGGCCATAATAATCTCGGCGTCCACTGTAAGGCGAACCAACTGGCTGAGATGCACCACGAACCAAACAAATAAAATACCAGCCACACTTTCTGAGAACCTCATCTATAAAGAAAGCCCACAGGTCAAACTGCGCTTAATGACAGGCTGCTTTTTAACATTTGCTCTTTGTTCAGGAATCTTTTTCTTCGTCTTCCTGCCTGTCCTCAAAAATAAACTCCAGGTTTTATAAAAGTATTCTCGTACGTCTATTTCTCAGTCATGCTGTAATCTGTACTGTGAGGCCTATCACAAGAATCGTGAGGTAGAGCTAAATGTCCTTAACAGTGCTCACACAGAAGGTTATATTCATATCATTCATCCGTTTAGGTTCAATTCCAGGATAATTCGGGCTTCTCTTTTGTGGGCTCAACTGCAGGGAGGTGTTTCCGGAAAAGCTCCATGGAAAGAGAAGCGGTGACAAGCCCACACACCGAGCTTTACCACAGTGTAAAGGCCTGATGTGCATGGAGACCTGAAGTTTCACACTCAAATATCGGCCAAGTGGGGAGGTGTGTCGCTCAGCGGGTCAGGACGCTGTGGCCGGGATCAGGAAGTCACAGGAGGTCACAGGACGTCAGCCTTTCAAATGCTGTGGTCTGCAGACTGATTTTCCCATTGGGCACTTGAGCGAGGCCCTTATTGCTCCAGGGACTGGCTGGTCCTTCTTCCTTAAAAAAGTATGTCCCCTTAGATAAAAGTATCCATCCATCCTCTACCGCTTGTCCAGGTTGGGTCGCGGGGGCAGCAGTCTAAGCAGGGAAACCCAGACTTCCTTCTTTTCTGCCACTTCATCCACCCCCTCCGAGGGAATCCAGAGGCATTCCCAGGCCTGCCAAGAGACATAGTCTCTGCAGCGTGTCCTGGGTCTTCACCGGGCCTCCTCCCAGTGGAACATGCCCGGAACACCTCACTCCTGGTACTGACACCTTATTGTGGTGGAGGGGTTTGCGTGTTCTAATGATCCCAGGAGCTAAGTTGCCCGGGGCTTTATGCCCCTGGTAGGGTCACCCAAGGCAAACAGGTCCCGGGTGAGGAACCAGACGAAGTGCGGCTCATTAGACCCCTTATGAAGAGAAACATAATGGATCCACGGTTTCCCTTGCCCGGACGGGGGACACCAGGGCCCCCCTGGAGCCAGGCCTGGGGGTGGGGCTCGATAGCGAGCGCCTGGTGGCCAGGCCTGCACCCATGGGGCCTGGTCGGGCACAGCCCAAAGAAGGCATGTGGGTACCCCCTCCAATGGGCTCACCACCTGTAGGAGGGGCCAAAGGGGTCTGATTCTGTGTGAGTTGGGCAAAGGCGGGGAACCGATCCTTGGCTGCAGAAGCTAGCTCTAGACAAAAGCATCTGTTAAATAAATGAAAATGAAAAATCAGAAGGAAAAGAAAATGTGAACCAAACTCCAGCAGCTGATGAGTTTATGTCTGTTGCATCTTATTCATCCCATGGGAATGAATCAAAATATCACTATTGTCTTCTGTGTGTCTGCCACATGATGCCTCCTGTGTGTGTGTGTGTGTGTATGGGTGTGCCCTGCCACTTGGAGCGCAGTAGTAGGGCCATGGATACCCTGGCAGATTCAGGGGGCCCAGCAATTTACAAGGACCCTTGAATATGTAAACTTATACTTAAGGTGGCTCTGTCTGCCCCATGATGATGCCTCCGTCTGCCCCATGATGATGCCTCCGTCTGCCCCATGATGCCTCCGTCTGCCCCATGATGCCTCTGTCTGCCCCATGATGCCTCTGTATGCCCCATGATGCCTCTGTCTGCCCCATGATGCCCCTGTCTGCCCCATGATGCCACTGTCAGCCCCATGATGCCTCCTGCCCCATCTGTCCCATGATGCCCCAGAATAAAGAGTCCAGTCTTTTCCTGTAAGGGATCAGAGACTGACTTGCCAGACCCAAACACACACTGACACACGAGTCTGCATCTGAGACGGGGGGCACCTTTTCAGTGGCCCATTCCTGTCGGAGAATAAAAATGCAAATTTGAAAAAGCCAGTTCATCGTTCGAGGTGGTCTCGTGATGGTCTGGAGTGATTACCGCGCCGCGGATGGATGCCATATCCTGCAAGAGATGAGTGTTTTCCATGGAAATTACACATCCCGCTATTACGGTGCGATATTTTGATGCCCAAACTCTGTGTCGCTTTCCGTGTGTAAATGTTAAATAACACGCATACGGTTGGGGATAATAGGGTCTGACAGAGGGGATTTCAAAATTACACTTCGGCAGGAGGAGAATTCCACCGAGCCAAATTAACGGGGTTTTCCATCATTACGCGTCGAACAATCCTGACAGTACCTCCCCCCCACAGATATGACCAAGCCGATCCCTTCCAGAGTGTCTCGTTGCGAGAGTGAGCTCAATAGTACCAGAGACAGGCCGGAGGGATTTGGGGAACGACAGTTGTTTTCTCCACATCTGGTGTCACCCTCACAAGTGAATCAAAAAGCGCCAAAAAATAAGTGGACTGTATTTCCCGAGAGGGCAGACGGCACATATCAGAGGCAGGGTGCAGCCTAATTAACAGCAATTAACAGATACCTCTGCAGATTCCAGGTCCAGGCGACCGTCACTAAAGATGCCGGGCAAGGGTCAGATCCCATTGTTCTTCTTCTCTTGTAAACACGCATTAGTCCAACTGATATGTTTTGCTGAATTTAGGAGATTTTTTCATCCGTTTTGTTTCATTGTCCACGGCTGGTCTTAGGTTAAGGAGCTTTTCAAAAGGTACAACAGAAATTTCCTCCACTTGGGAATGGAGAAGTCCTACTATTTCAACACTTTACCCTTCATGCCAACGATGAATACCTTTATTCAGCAGATGCTTTTCTGTAAAGTAACATATATCTGCTTTTTGAGAAAGTGGGGTCAGACAGTCCCCAGGGCAACTGGGGTCTTGCTCAAGTGCAATCAATCTGCTGACACTGAGACTTGAACCAGCAACCGTCAGCTTAGAAGCACAGCAGCCTAGGCTACTGAGGCACACACTGCCCTCTTGACCAAAGCTTCTTTAGGGCTCCAAAAAGACATGGTGTCACTGGACTCAGCATCTATTATAATAATAGAAATTTAAATTCAAGTCATTTTCTAATGGCAGCCCTTTGCTGGGTACGGAAGCATATTATCCATATCGTCAGGTGTGTCCTCTTACCCAGGAAACAGAGCCAGTGACTCTATTTAAAGTAACTAATGAGCGATGCAGAGTACAGCTCGATATTGGCTGGGTCTGCCCCCGCGGTCAGTAGCCTCCTGCTCCCGCCTCACTGTCTCAGCACGCCCGTATTTTACGGAGTGTGGGGCCTGGAGATTATTAGAGCGGGGAACGCCGTGTGCTCCGTCTATCCGGAACGGAACTATCCGGAAGGGCCGGATGCCGTCGAGCGGCCTCACCGCGTCGTTCCGTGGCTCGTCAGCTGAAAATATGCCATCTGTCTTCGTGCCTAATCAAATCCCTCCCAGATTAATTTGATCTGTCCACTGGGCGGCAATGAGCTACTAATCAAATTCCAAGGGTTGAGTGTTATTTATAGAGACTGGGAAAAAAATGCGGCATGCTCCGTTCCGCTTGGCAACAATGCGTATTATCCGTGCGCAGAGAGATGTGCCTGCTTGCACAGCGGCGTCGACGGCTCAAAGCTACTTCAAATTTTGTAATGTTCCATTCGGTGTTTGGGAAAAGGCCTCTTGAGGTGCCCAGCGGAGGCCATGAGCCCACCTCTTTCGACATTCCGATATCTCCCACCGGCAGGACTTTCAAACCAGGTCTCAGAGACGGGCAGGATGCCCCGGCATCTTTGAAACCTGGAGAAAGTGCCTCTCTCACAGCCTAACATCCCAACATGCTGTACATGCTGGCTTTACGGACTCGGGATACGGCTTGGATGTGGCCATGGCCCCCTGGCGGGGCGTTCGTGGCCTCCCCCAAGCGCCCCAGTGATCGAGACCCGGCCACGTTTGTGCCGGTTCCATAGCTCATAACTGACAGATGCTTCGGTGGAGCGGGGGGGGGGGAGCCTGCAGCAAAAACTTAAGCGTGAGAAATATGACAGCCCGCGGTTTTGCTTACATAAAATACTGCCGCAATAGACTCCAAATTAATTTTTAATGCAGAGTGTGTTCCCGACCCCGGATCCACCCTGGCTGTGAGCGAAAGATGAGACTTGTCTGTGGGGGGGGGGGGGGGGCTGCGTGGGGTGGGGGGGGGGGGGGGGGGGGGGGCTGCGCATGGGGAAAAATGATGCGTTCACTCCAGTATTTGGCATGTGGCCGTTTTGCGTGAATGGAGAGCGACATGCAAATCGCCGGCGGGTGGCTGGCCCATGCCGGTAACCTGCAGACGACAGACTCCCCTGGCTACCATTCTGATGGGGGTGGGGGGGGGGGAAGAGGGGTCATGTGATGCAGGAGACTTCGCTCTTCCACAAAAATGAGCTTGGGTGCCATAATGGGCCATGTGGAGCGTGACAGGCGACGCCCAATGTTGAGAGTCACAAGAAAATGAAACTGTGGACCGGAAAAGTAAATCCACATCGATCTGTTCAAAGCGTGACAGCACTCATAAGACATTTAAGCGACATCCTTTACTGAATGCTCTGCATCACTGTTTCTCAACTGGGGTATAGCGGCCATAAAGTGGGTGTACTATTTTTTGTGAAATAAATTTGGCTCAAATTTTTAAACATTTGGGTCCTGACTTAATGACCAAGAAAAAATATGGATCCCAGAGTTAAACAGCTTGGTCTAGATAACCAATAATATTCCGGCAGCCATCCCTGTGTCATAAGAACATCCAATCATATCTGCTTATCCAACACGGCAGGAAACTCTGGATGGGATGCCAGTCCATCACTGGGCACATACACACCCACACATAAGTTCAGCAAACGGAATGTTTCTGGAAAGCAGAAAGAAACAGGAGAAGCTGGTGAAATCCCACACCAACATGAGTATGCAGACACACGGTGAGGCAGGAATCCAACCGACAGCTCTGGAGTTACAGCGCTACCCAGTGACCCAGAGTGCCAGGCTGACCTACTACCGAACAGATATCCCAGAATGCATGCATTCACGGTCTGCTAACTTCTATCCTCTTCAATTAATAACAGACACACAGTCGCACAGTAATTACCGTGCACAAACTCATCCGAGACAGAATAAGGAAACCTTGCAAAATCACAAGTAATTTCCTGTCACCATTTTAGAGGGATCTGTCTATTTCCTTTGAAATAACAAAAGCAAGTTTACTTTTTTTCCCCAGACGATGTAAGAAAATATAAAATGTTGAAACTTCTCAGACATTTTCAACGATCTATACTGAAGGACAGTGAAATCCTTAACAAAATTGTCTGGAGTCCCTCTTCTTTCCTGTTCTGTGATGGAACATTATTTAAAGATTTCTAATGAAAAGGGTGAAGAATTTAGACATTTGCTCTCTAAAGAGGTTTTTGGAATAGAAGACCCTGCAGAAAAGACCCCTGCAGAAAGGTTCTTTCACACGTGTGGCTCCAACAAACCTATCAACGCCGACAGAACACAAAAAAAGAGATCAGCGTCAGTCGAGGCGTGACAGGACTGGGCTCTTGAACACCAGCAGCACGAAACGCAATCCAGTTCATGTGCGTTCGCAATCTAAGCAAGGTAAGTGCGGAATCAACAATCAGCAATTTTGCTTTAAATATTGTAAACACGGCTTTGAACGTCTCTTTGCCTGCCACTCGTTTTCAGCTTTTTTTACCATGTTACAAACACAAGCCTCGCAGCCAATTTGCCCCACTGATTCCTGGGAATGTACCAGTTTGGCAGGGCTCAGCCGATGTAGACATCCTACACCTCCCAAACCTAATCGGAGTGAAGGGGGCACAGAGAGCAGGCTGACACCTACCAGACCCAAAGCCATATGCCGCCCCCCCCTAGCCGGGGCATGCCGTCTGCCCACAGCTCCTTGTTCCAGGGACCATTCTGGTTGCCGTAAAGCCATCTGCTCCCTTTGCACGGATACAGGCAACGATTAAGTGAGGGGCAACGGTGCCAAACCCTCCAGCGGGTGGAGGGGGGTGGGGGTCCAGACTGTGTAATATTAATAATTTATCTTCACTGCTCATTTAGATCTATAAGTTAACATACATATGACTCACCTCCTGACCTTAGTCTGCTATCCCTGACATGCAGAACAAACATGTTTCAGAATGGCTGAGCTAAAGTCCGGTCCACAATCCTATAGAACAGCATGTTGTTGAAGAACACAAAGGGAGTAGTTTGTGTCAGGAAGCTCACCAACATTCCTGAGCTGAGGCTGATCTGTAAGAGGAAAGGTAGGAAATCCCTCTGATCCAATGTGCAGGACTGATCAACAGTTACCGGAAGTGTTTAGTTTTTATTAAAATTATTAATTATTAGAAATTATTGCTGTACAAGGTAGTCACAACAGATACTGACACATACTTTCACACCCAAATTGGATCATTTTCCTCAATAAATAAAGGAACAGGCATAATGTTTTGTATGATTCATTTAAATAGACTCTCTATATGTAGTTTTAGGATGTGAAAATCTGATCGGGATTTAGGTTATATTTATACAGACGCAGAGAAAATTCAAAAGCCTTCACAAACTTTTGAACACCGGCACACCATAATACTCTTTAAAGTCTGTGTACCTTCCTGTAGTACTCAGGAGACATCCGCTATACTGCTGACATCAGAGGGGTCGGCCGGGCAAAGAGGGGGAATCCTGGTAGATTTTTTTGCTCCAGCCCTGGATCCCATCCAGATGGGTCAGTGACACGGACTGGGCCAATGGGATAATCCAGGGCATCAGCCGGAGGCAGCGGAGCAGGCATCCTGGTGCACTGCATCCTCCACAAAGTCACTAGGTCTCCTAGGGCGGAGGATCCCGAAGTAATCGTCTTTCATTAGTCTGCTTTCCAGTCCTCCTTGCATGTTTACCACAAACACGATGGGATCTGCGATCTTTCCTCTTTAAGACCCCCAGACGCCTGTCTGAGATTGTATAAAAAAAAAACAGCCGACATCTCGCCTCTGAGAGGAGAAGAGAACAAAACGGGAGACCAAAGACACGAGGTAAATGATGTGCGCTCGATAACGGTGAGTAATCTTTTAGAACCAAATTAAGGAAGCCTCCTGAAGGCTCGGAGGCAGGTGTACCAGGAATATTATTATTATCCTCCAAGAAGAAAAACTTCCCCAGGAAGTGGCCCCCCAGCTCATGATGTCTATTCCTTACATAAGACCCACACAGCCCAGCTTGTGGGTGAAAATTCGGTACAGAAAATTAGATGGACAGACATATTTTGAATTTGGTGATCAGTGGTCATTGTTGGCACACCACAGCACACAGTGCACAACAATGAAATGATAGATAGATAGATAGATAGATAGATAGATAGATAGATAGATAGATAGATAGATAGATAGATAGATAGATAG
>JAODLC010000047.1:6377779-6387990 GCA_026781145.1 Hippopotamyrus pictus
ATCAGCTGGCTGTTTAACCTGTACATTGTGTGTGATACCCCCATGTTAGCACGCTAAAAGACTGGTCAATGAGCATGCAAGCGTTGGTAATCAGTACTCAAATGCGTGAGGGCTGGGCCAGCATGGTCCTTCAAGGCAAGACACCTTATGCTGTTATTTCCAGCAAAATTTTTCCAGATTTTTCAGCTTTTTACATTCAATCAGAGCTAAAAGAAGACAATAAATATTAAAATGAAGAAGTTTCATATACTTCAGAACACTTCTAAAGTTGTAACATTGTGTGTATGTTAGGAAAGGCAGGAAAGTTAGCCAGAGCTGAGCGGTATTTTCAAGGAACCCCGTTAAGTGCCCCCTACAAAGGGGGAACGAGTGGCGTGCGCCATTCAAAAACGCCATTTCCATAGCAACCAGCCATTCATTACGGGTTCCTCACCGAAGGTAGTCAACCGGTGGGCTGCCTGCATGCCGAAGACTCACGGTCGAAGCGAGGTCGTCCCGGGAATCATTCTTCCCCATCCCCTCTGACTTACTCGAGCGACATTGAAACTCACATTACACAGTCTGGGAACAAGAACGGAGAGATTGACGCCACTAGGCCAGGATGCCAAAGGATAAACCAATTGGAAGGCTCTCGAGGCAGAAGCCACCGCAAGCTAGGCCTTCACCCAACCTGCACCTTGGTTCCTTTTGTTTGGTGCACAGAAGCTCTCGCTCCTACACTCAAGGACTCCTGCAGCTGCTGTGGGAAAGAGTCACAAAGCTCAGCTGAAAAGTATGCCGGTGCTTGGCGCCGTTACGAGAAAAATGCCCCATTGTTAGCAGCCAGGCAGCTACGTTGCGGTAACAAAAAAAACCAGTATCCCTACAGCATCATTTTAACTACCTGGTTTAAGGAATTTGTAGCACACACAGGGACATAACTACGACACGATCATAACAGGTGCAAACGCAAGTCTTTAAGGTCAGGCGACGAGGACAACGGAATCCATGCTGGATAAAGCAAGGAATTGTGGGATATTGCATGATTCATCATTCTTCATCATTAGATAAGAGCATGACTTGCGTAACCAGCACAATGCGACAGGGATGCGTCCCTCGTTCTGTCACTCACAGCAAAGCCGGCAGGTTCCCAGGGAGCGGTGTCACGGCAGTGACGGCCGGCGCCCCGCGTGACGGACGCCTCCGCTAAGCTCACACACGCACCTTTAGGAATGACGAGCTGCACTCAAGCTGTCGGAAATCCACATGGCTGAGCTGGCTTGATACTTTTGACAAGAAGCCCAACTGGTGAATTTGGGGCACGGTGCACGTGTCCTTAAACATGTGACTCTGTGGCATCTTCATTGCTTTTAGAACCAGGTCAAAGGTCAACTTCAACTCCACCTCCATTCAAACCATGTGAACTGATGTGGAATCCTGATTTAGCATGAAGACCACCCCTCACCTCATGTCCCTTGCTTAGCTCATTTTATTTATTTAACAGATGCCTTCATCCAAAGCAACATACAGTTGGTCAACTATCTCCTGAAGCAATTGGGGGTTATAGGCTTTGCTGAAGATCCAAGGGATTTGAACCAGTGACCTTTGGATTGCAGGCAATTCCTAACCAAATGAGTCACCCTCTGTCCCTTTACTAAACTGGCACCTGACTGTAGGGGAAAGATCAAACCTTCTAACTGTACAAGCTGTATAGATCCTGCAACCGCTAAGTGCCCCAGAGAAGTGCATGTGTGTGTGTGTGTGTGTGTGTGTGAGTGAGTGTGTGGTCCAGGTATACCTTACCTTGTGGAGACTAAATGATTTTTTTTTTCTGTTTCCTTGTCCCCATAAAGGAAAACTCAATTTTCTAAAAACCCATGACTGCAATCAAAAAATGCAAAAAGTCTTTTATTTTGTTTGGTTACTTATGGTTAGGGCTGGGTAGGGGTTAAGGTTGTCAAAGTTAACATTAGCATTTTCCCCATAGAAATGAATGAGCGGTCCCCACAGAGATATTATTACGGGTCTGAGTGTGTCTGTGTGCATGATGCAACAGGGGGGTCCGGGCACACTGGCGGCAGAGTTGGATCCCCGACGAGGCGCCAAGCCTCCCGTTGGCACAGGTCAATGCACGGCCGAATGAGAAAGTACAGACCTGATCGGGTCGGTGGCTTGGTACCTGCCAATACCCTGGGTCTGGCTTGCCAGCAAATGTAGCTGGACCCCCTTCTGCTTGATTCATATGGAGTGTCCCCTTGATCCCACAGTGACACCTGTCCTGTGACTTTCCAGCGCTTGGCAAAGCCCTGCAAGCAGAGCCAGATAGGTGCTCTACAAGCTTGACTTGCTTCAGATCTAGGCAAACTGCTCTATACTTTAGCTTGACATCAGACTGAAACTGGGATTCACCCATAACTAAAGTCCTGTACTCGGTACGATACAAAGATTTAGCATAAAGAAGCATCCAGCAGGTGAGGGCCAATATTCATTTTTTAATCATTAAATTGATATTTAAATAAGTTCCACTTCACCTTAGTAACAAATCTGATGGCTAAATGGCTAAAAATTACTACAAACTTAATTTTATAATGCGTGCAGGGAAAAATTATCGGATATGTTCTACATATTCTTTAAAAAAGAAACATTGAATCAAGATGAATGAAACTAAATTTTGGAGTCTAACATCACCTTGTTTGATTAGAAAAGGATATGGACCGATTCTAAATAAATAAAAAATATTTTTAAAATTATATCAACAGACAACAGAAAAACAAAAATGAGCGAGTTATTTCCATGGGCTAAGTTCAGAAGGCCTTCTAACCACGTATTACGCTGGATATGAGAGATGAGAGGAAGTGGAGAGGCCAGTGAATGTCAATAACTATGTTTGTCGAGTTACCCTCAACTTTCTGTAACTTCACCCGATTGGCTAGACACAACTCTGTGTTTAACGTGAAAACGTGAAGCACGATTAAATGGTATGGGGATGGTATTAACATGGCACAGATATCAGTGAGGCCTCACCATCAAGATGCTGGCCGGACGGTTTTAGGCAGCGCTCTGTTCTTTTTCTGCTTGGACGTACCAGGAATCGACATCCCTGAGAATCAACATGGCGGATTTTCGCAAACGGATATGGAGAGATGAAATCGGGCCTCTGGTTACTGCCTGGATATTCCCAGCTGCTGGGACTCAGGAGAAGCGACCTTTCAGTCCCTACGCTCCAGGCTTTGCCCACTGAACTATAAGTATTGATTCCTGACAGCCAGAGCGGAAATGGATAGCAGGTGATTTGGGCGATTTCTGCCCCAGAGGGAAGGACGTCAGACCGGCTGTTTTCATAGCGTACGCACCACTTAACAGCCACGTCCGCCAAATTACCCTCATCTGAGCAGATGTTAACAAAACTCTGAGTAATTCTTTATATTGTGTTTTTTCTTGTTATATCGCATTTCTCCATGTAACGGTTTCCCGTCAGAAAGGTTATTAGAGGATATTAAAGAACGGTAACCCTGGAGACGGCATCGTACCCATGTTCCTCCTCATTTGTCCGTAATCACGCCCTGAGAAGTTTAAGTACATCCCCACTTTAGGTGGGCCGTTAAATTATTGCATATTGCCGAAGAAATTATATATAATTGAGGAATTGAAGAAACATATTGGAAAGGTGCTGGGAAATGAAAATGAAAAGCCTGAAAAAAGCAAGAGACGTAATGCGATTGGGGGCAGTGGACGCGATACGCTAAGGCTTAGGATGCTGTCCCAGGGGGCTTGGGTGAATGAGTTTGGCAGGAGTATGTGCTTCGTTTTCATTGGCTGCTATGAGATTACCCAGAAGTCTCCAAACGGGCAAAAAAGCAAGGATCAACCAGACAGGTTTCCCCACCATTCTGGGGAGGACTGAGAAGTTTTTAAACTGGAACAGGTACCTGAACATGAAAGAAGGACGGCAAGCTGAAAACGGGTTCAAAACTATCCTTTTTAACCATCATACCAGGGAATTTCAGACTAAAGTCTGAGGCCTTCTATACTCAAGCGATACCAGTAGAGCAGGAATTTAAGGGGAAAAACACTCCCATCTATGGCCCATCACCAACTAAAATCCAACTCCAGTCAACCAGTGAGGTAACCGTTGTGGGCAAAAGAAAAAGTCCCTTCGTGTCTGAGAGAGGAGCGGGAATGGATTTGTTATCAGTTCAGAAACAGGAAGAGTGAAGCAGGCCGTACCAGTCCACCATCTCCAGGAAGCTGGAGCATCTCTGGGGAAATCCACCTGGCTGGTAAGTGTCGATCTCAGCAGATACGGAGATATTAAAAATGGGGGGCGGGCCGGAGAGATGTGGGTCAGGCTGCAGCGTCTCCTCCCACCATAAATCTGTTGTTTTGGTGCGAGGGAAATAACCGCACAACGCAATTGGACGCAATCTGTGCGGCGTGGCTGACATCTTTGACCTTCAAGCCGATAATCCTGCATAAATGTGGGGGGAGGGGGGTGTTATTTTTAAGCATTTATTTATAAGAATGATGTTAGCAGGCAATTTCTAACCTCTGCCGGTTTGTGTTATTTACACCAAAATTTGTTTGCTGGCCTTTTACCAGATCGGCTTCGAATGCTACACGTCAGCCGTCATCTGGAGAGTACCGAGCGACAGGAGACGCACTGCTGGGGCGGGCGTTACGTCAACACAGAAAAGCGGGGATAACGAGCACCAATCGGAATGGCTGCTTCTCGGTCTCTGTGAATGGGAGGGGTGGTCCTCGCCCACCTTCGGAACGAGAGGAAAATCCCTAACATAGAGGAAGAAAATTGGATATTTTTTGACAGACAGAAAACAAATAAATGATATCAGGAACAGATTTACTGATGTTGCTGGGGGAAGCCTTGAACTCCATGATCAGTGCCCGTCAGCTAATCAGGCACCCAGGGTGCCATCTTCTGAGGGGGCGCCAACTTAGCAAGGTCATAAAAAGGTGCCGATGGCGAAGTTTGCCAAGGACACCATGTGGCCTTTGACTGGGACTGTCCATGACCCTCTACCATCTGTGAGGGGCCAACGTCTCACACGTCAGCTCGACAGCGAAGATGGAGCCTCAGACAGGGCCCAAAGGAATGTCCCAATCATCAAACAAGCAATTTTAGGGGAGACGTCATTAGCTAAGTCCTGCAGACAAAAACAACAGATAGATGAGGCAAAGAATTTGTGAAACAAATATGCCATGGTTCCCCGGTTTCGTCTACAGCACAGTTTGAAGATTCCACTGCTCAAACACACCAAAATCAATTAATTAATTGCCAGGCTTAGAAGGTGTGTCTGAGGAATCCCTCCAGGACTACCAACTGGGGAAATATGCAAGCCTTTGCTATCTGGCAATTCAACAATATTTCTAAATACATATTTCAGCCAGCAAAACTTGCAAAAATCGTTCTCTGTCTTTAATTCTCTGAGGTTAAATTGTTTCCACCTAACCCGTCAAAAGGCCCTGCCTAACAGTGACACATAAAAAATGCCCCACCAGCAGAGGGAGTTATCAGACCTGCCCCCTTATCAAAAAGCACTAAGTAGTGAAAACAAAGAATGAATCTGCCACACGAAAAGGGGCCGGAGAGTTTGGCACCACGTTCTCAGTGAGGGTTATATCACAGCATCCAGCATTCGACAGAGCTCCAATTCAATTATGTTGTCAGGTTGATGACATCCTCTGGAAAGTACAATATTCTGAGATTCGCACAAAGACGCTTAATGCACGGCTATCCTTATGCCAGCTACAAAAAGAGAAAAGAGTCTCTCATGTGCTTCAACAACAAACTGAGATATTTCCTTTTTGCCGGTAGAATTGCAGACCTGTTTGTTTGCCTAGTGTAAGCAAGTAGTTAACAGGCACCAGGAGATAAACGCTATCCAGGCCATAATGGGGCGAAGATGGAGACCACCCCACCCCCACCCCCTCCAGTTTATCTGGATCCAGAGAGTCTGCACACCCCCTCCTCTCAGAAAGGTCTAGAAAAGTCAGCCCTGCTAGGCAAGCCACATTTACACAGCTGCTCTGCCTAAAGCTATCATGTCTTATTTTCAGTATGCTTCCTTCCTCCCTCCCTCCTGATAATATATTTGGGAAAAACAAATACATCAGTGACACATCGGAATGAAACCGGGACACCTTAAATGCAAAACTGTCAGCTTAAAACACAAAGGGTGCTTATTCGAAGCTTGCTGGGGTAGGCTTCCCGTTGTACCTTTGAGGAAGGCTTGCAGACTGCTTCAATGTGCCCAAATGAAGGGAGTAAATTCATAAAACTAATCTAAACTCCATGCAGATCAAAACAATAACACATTTTTCAAGACTCACTACAAATAATTTCCATTTCCACCAAGTGCTATGTGGAAACAATGAATCCTTCAAAACATTTCACTGGGTTTGACGTAACTAAAATATCACGGACATTTACCTGTGAAGTTTCACGAGGTAATTCACGAGTGTTTCACGAGGCCAGTGCTGATCGCCGGTCAAGTGACAGCGGTTTTCAAAACACGCAATAGTAGCAGATGGCGCAGTGGGCAGCTCTATACATGTAGGTTTAAATTCCACTTACACTCTGAAAAGGAAATGAAATGCTTTATTTGCCATTTGCACAAGCATGAGTAAAGATACACAGGAATGTTTCTTTTCACATATTACTTTTTTTGAAAAATGAGCAGGACAGATATGGTTGAGAGAGAAGCTTGGGGGTCTGAACACAGGGTCAGACCATTCATCCAGCACCCAGGAGTATTTCAGGCAGTTAACAGCCTTACTTAAGGGCTCATCGGAGACCTGAACATTCAGGAAAGGGTGCACTCGTGGAAGTCTTACTAACACAAAAATGTTCTGAGGGCAGAAGGAATAATAATTAGTTCAGAGAGTTAACCAATCAGATTGTAGAGGAGATGGGTCCAAGCAACTAGAGGAGGCAGGACCAAGACATCTGATTGGTTGGTCCTGCCTCCTCTAATTGCTTGGACTCACCTCCTCTATAATCTGATTGGTTATCTCCCTGAATCAATCATTTTTCCTTCTGCCCTCAAAACATTTTTGTGTAAAGTAAAACTCCCATGAGCAGAGTCTCCAAGCTCATAAGTGTCTCTATAAAGTGTCTGTAGTGCCTGTACATGCCCTTTTATAGACTGGCATCTCATCAAGGCTATATACAAGGCTTGTTACCAGTGCAGTCTGGGATAGCCCTTCCTTCCCAGCAACTCTGCCCATGATAAGTCATCAGATGACTGACGCAACACACAAGGTGCTTAACCATTTCCATGATCACAAATTAACAAATGCTGCTGGCAAAAGCATTAACCCTGCGGAGTGAAGGCAGTCGGCAAGATCACAGCAAAACATGTATTGACATTCTTGTCATCCGGCTATGCAGCAATTATCAAACATTTTGCATATTTTAATTATAAAGTACACCATGCAAAACAATTACGATAATAACACACCGAGTCAATTTAGTAACATTTAGACACTCTCCCATCTACACCAAGGAGAGACCTTAATTAGCAACGACCAGCTCTAATCTCCATACTGCAGATATCATAAGGAACAGCGCTGACACGGTGAAGGACTGCCGTCTCATCTGTCAAATGCCACAGCTTACTGACGAAAGGGAGTTCGGTACGGCGTGCGTGTCTCCTGTGATCCTTCCTTTTGTTTCCCCGTCACAGACGGCAGAGCTAACGGCGGAGAGTTTTTAAACATCCCAAGGAAATGGCGGAGCGCGGTCTTTCAGAATGTGGGGGATTCAGTCAACCAGGGATGTGGGGACCAGACCAGAAAGTGAGCTGATGGGAAAAGTAATCGCCGATTTAAAAAATAAAAATGCAAGCCTGAAAGTGCACAATGTACAGGCAGAAAGGTGAGATGAGCTGAGTTTTAGCTTCAGTTTGTTTTTTCTCATTCACCTGAAAACACATCAGATTTTTTACCAGGTGTCTTTTCAGCGAGGCAGAGGGACAAAATTGAGTGTTGCTATGTAGCTCAGTGGATTAAGATACCATGCAGAAGGTTATGGGTTCAAATCCCAGAGTTGACAGAGGACTTCTGCTGTTGAGCCCTTGAGCAAAGCCCTTAACCCCCGATCGCTCAAGGGACTGCCTGACCCTGCTTTCTCAACAGTATGTTTCTTTGGATAAAAGTATCTGGTAAATGAACTGTCATAATGTGAAGCTTAAAATGGCCACAGATGACAGGGCTGTAACCAGGCCTTGAGAATTCACTCTGCTACCACTCTACATCTGCCAGACATTCAATTAATTGCATTTATGATAAAAGCACCATTTGAGGGCTCAACTGTCCTTCATCTCATCTAGAATCTCTGCCACCCCTAGAGGGGTCCAGGCCACATCAATAATTACAAGTCAACAGTGAAATATTTGCTTTGACAGCTAAACAAAAGAACACCATATTAAGACTCACTAACAAGAATTTCTGACACAAGAGGCTCAGTCCAAGGTAGGCCAGCAAAAAAATGATTGAAGAATGAGAGTTAGGAAGAGGGCCACTGTTTATAGGGGGTGGGGGCTGGCATGGGTTTAATGAAAAGAAAAGATCTGCCTTTCAGCATCTGCGCAAGGGAAACCAAACCAGGGGTGATTCTAGGATTTTTTTAAGGTGGGAGCAAAAAGGGGCCATAATTCATACAGAGGGGCCAACCTTATCATTAGCCAATGACATGGGTTGAATCAGTGAGTGATAGGGGAAGGGGCTCTCCCATGACCAGTCAGCTTTCAGCTGGGGGCAGTCCCTCTGTGGCTCCACCCCTGTCACTGAGGGAAAGTGGACAGCTCAACAATAAACAGATTTCAGTCAATCAGCTTTCAGCTGGGGCCCCTGAACTATGCTAGGACATGAAACGGGTTTGGGCTGCAATGTGGCGTTGGCAGCTGGGTCAAGGCACACTTCAGTACTCAAACTTGAAGCTTGACTGTCTCCATTGTACATCTACAGTTGTGCCTCACACCCACGATACACTGTATCTTTGAGTGATACAGCCTGGGGTGACTCTCAGCAGGAATAGCATGAGGATCCTTTAGATCCATTACAGATCTTCACTTTGCTATGAGAGTCACGTCACGTATCAGCATCATTCTTCATTAAATTATTAAACAATGGAGGACCTGACATTAGGGCTGGTGCAGTGGTTAGCACTGTCGCCTTACACCTCTGTGACTAGGGCTTGAGTCTCCACCACAGCTCCATGAGTGTGGAGTTTCCCTGTCTTCTCAGGGGGTTTCCTCCGGGTATTCCGGTCCCTCCCCCCACCCTGCCACAAAGTCTAAAAACATGCCAAGGTTATTTGGGACTACCAAATTGCCAATAGGTGTGTGTGTGTGGGTTTACATAGATCACATTTTGGGACCAAAATGTCCCCATAGTGCGGTAAAACCTGAAACTTGCAATCAAATGCAATCAAAAAAGCAAAAGTGCCAAAAGTCTTGTATTTGGATTGGTTACTTATGGTTAAAGTTAGGGATGGGTAGAGGTTAAGGGTGTAGTGATTGGGATAAGGGTTTTCCCATAGAAATGAATGGACGGTCCCCATTTAGATAGAAAGACCAACTTAACAAATGCTGAGTGGCTAGAGAACCCACTGTTGTGATCGCGAGTCGGTGAACGGGGAAAGGAGGCGAGTCAACCCGGAAATGCAGGCAAACGGGTTTTAATGACACAGACGGGGCAGACATCAACTAACATCAATGACGGATCTGGGAAACCAAGGGAGACGCGGACTGATATACACAGGACAAGGCAAATGAAACAGGAAACAGGTGATGACAATCAGGGATTAACACGAGGTAATGAGGGGGGTGTGGCACACACGTGGATCATACGAGCAGGTCATGACACCCACAGCTTAAAGGATTTTCAGGATTCACATTCTCATTTACGTATATGGCAGATGCTCCTGTCTGAAGTGACATATAAGCGAAGCATATTATACATCACAAGCCAACACCCAACAACGAGCCAACTTAGCCGCTAGGCTGAGCTTCCGATGAGTGACCAGCAACAAGCGACAAGTTAGCAAGAGCTACACAAAACTTTGTTGTAAGCTAAAATCGGAACAGCTAGTCGAAGGAAAACAAGATGAAGTGTTACAACTGCAAAATACAAGAAAAGCCTCCAGTGTAGTTGAGACCTTAAGAATGATCAATGAAGACGGGTGAGAATATTATATACTGTGTGTGTATATA
>JAODLC010000047.1:6388090-6402830 GCA_026781145.1 Hippopotamyrus pictus
TATATATATCATACCTATATGATATATGCATATAGGCCATATATATGAACTGTGCGTACAAATTTCCATGAAGCCCATATTCATAAAGCCTAATAACTGTTCTTATAATTCATTGTAACACATTCATAAAGTATTATAAACACGACTATACATTTTTATAAAAAGGTATAACACATTATAGCCATGTTTATCATGCATTATGAATGGTCTATGAAGCTCTCACCTATAATGCAGTATAGATTCCTTCATAATGTATTATAAAGGTCAGTATAAGTATTAAGGATGCTTTGTACTGCATTATAAAGGTATCTATAGTGCATTATAAACGAGAGCTTCATAAGGCAGTCACAGTACATAATAAACATGGCTATAACGTGTTATGCCTTTTTATATATAGTTATGTTTAGAATACTTCATGAAGGCATTATAATGCATTATATGGTTTATATGGTACACATATATGGTATGTGCAATGCAGTATAATGACTGCTTTAAGTAAAATATTACCTAATTCTAGAGATACACCGATCCGATATCCGTATTCGTATTCCGGTATCGGCGCCGATCCAGACCTATTTGACAGATGGACACCTACATATTTAGTTTTTGGCAATCTCTAAAAAGATATCTCCTATTTCTTGTTAAACCTATTTGTACAATCAATCGCACGACAGCTTTTTCCCATTTTACATGTTTTTTTGCGGCATTCAAATCGAACGCTGTCTTTTTGCTACTCAGTTGGTGTGAATACAGTGACTTCCGCCTGCTGAGACGTCAAGCGCATACCCCTAGCAGTATGAGGAGCGTAAGATAAGGCGTGACAGTCTGGGGGTATTTTGCGCTTTTAACAGAAACCAGTAGCACGGCGATTTGCAATCTCTGTATAATAAAGTTTTGAGAGATGGGAATAGCGTTTAATGGACAACCCCATTTAACAAAGCGCACGCACAAAAAAAAAAAAGCAATGGATGATTTGGGAGTCGCTCGGACTGTTTTGCGAACTCGCTGCAACTTGTGATACAAGAAGAACCGCCATCGCAATGAAGTGTAACTGAGCTGATGCCAATGGGAGAAAAATTATGTTAAAAATTTTTATAATTTGCCACTTGTGTACACTTGCGTTGAAGATATTCATATTGAACTGCAAATGCCTCAAAAACGCTTAAAACAAGACGTACAAACAAGGTGGAACAGTACGTTATGTATGTTTGTAGTAGCCTAAATATATTTTTTCCATCTATATTTACTAGCTTAAAAAAAAATTATATACTGTATAAAGTATAACAAAGTAAAAAGTGCTCTTGTATTGGAACCTGTATCGGTATCAGCAGTTGTGTATCGGAATCGTATCGGAACTGAAAAAATTTGGATCGGCCCATCCCTATTTAATTCAGAAGGATTCCTGCTGCTAGTAAACATGCAGAGACGGGATTGCTCAGTGGGCACTCCCCATTTGCCGTGTAGCTATCCCCCGCTACTCCAGTTCCCTCCTACACTCAAAGAGAGGCTGTTAAGCTAATTGGTGTCTCTAAACTGGGTGTATGTCTCCTGTGATGAACTGGCATCCCTTCCTGGATATTCTCTTGCCCTGTGCTCCCTGGTATAATCTTCAAGTCCCCTCTGGCGACCCTGAGTGGCTGGAAGATGGATGGATTCACAGATCGTGTTATTACTGATGAAATTTCTCATGTTTTTCTCTCTTTTTTTTGCTTACAAATGAGATCAGACCCTGTAATGCTCAGGCATGACATTCTGCTGAGTAAATAAGACAGCAGCTTTTTTCATCAGCATGCTGAACCCGGTCAGAGTAAACCTGTAGGGCTGTACACTTCAGAGTGATTACTTATCACTGTTATTACGCTTGTGTATTATACAGTAAAAGGTGCCTAATCCCTCTGTATAATCTGGGCACATGGAGCCAACAGCAATCAGACATCGTGTGCTGCTGTTACGGCAGGATCCCGCGATGACTTCGGTCGCGGATATGCTCCTCATACCGCCGACTGTCCCTCAAGCCACAACATGCTCTGGAACACGTCACATGGCTGCCATTTCGAACTGACACCCATCTATGGAGGTTTGGAGACTAGTAACAAACACTCTGTGACAAAAAAAAAAACCTTATCCATTTCACTGAGAACAGGGGATATTCTGATTTTTAAAGGAGGGGGGGCATAACAGGGGCCATGAATCGTACAGAGGGTCCAACCTTGGCACTAACCAATGATATGTTTTGAATTCATGAGTAACGGTGAACGCACACTCGAGAGCCAATCAGCTTTCAGTTGCCCCTATGGCCCTGCCCCTCGGTATATGCCCTCATTAAGACACGGATTAAATCAGTGCATACAAATTAAATTTCAATAAATACATAATAAATAACAAAAACATTAAAGCACACAAAGGAAGTCACAGATTGTTCCTGTTTGGCTTCCAGTAATTTCCTTGGTCCCTAGCTCCGGACGCTTGGCCAGGTAGAGCCTGCAGGCTATAACAGGGTATGCAGAGCAGGACCTAGGAGAACCTCGTGCTGAACCACAGGCTGTGGGCAGCAGGATATTAAACATTTGGTCACTCGGATCTGTGGGCCACACGCGTTTGAATACCGTGCCCTTTTCCTGAGAGGGATACGAGCAGAAAATTAAAAGGCTGCTTTATTCAGCATCGATTTTGGAAAATATTGGAGAAGTGCCTATACTCTTAATAAACTAGTTAGGAATCCTTCAGTGGACATCCTGTAACCCATTCCTAATAATAAAATATTCCAGAAATTTCTGCTATTAATTATTTTTTTTCCTGTTCATCTTCAGACATTCATGAGATTTTAAGTACTCATTTAGTGGCAAAATCATGCACGCTCATGACCTTGGGATGTATTTAATAGTTCCAGTGGGCTTTGCAAAGTTGCTTTCAATTTTTTCATTCAATCAGATGAAAAAATAACATTTGGGAGGAAGACAGGCATGTCACAGTTATTACCTGAAATTGTTAGCCTTAAAGCAGCAATTTTATCACCTACATTCATCTCGCAAATTGGTTCTTGCATTCATTTTACTGTTGTGCTTCCCGTGCTCTCTTGCGTACGTGCCAAAGGCGTGCACTAGCTCGTGTTGTTTCTGGACAGGGTGAATAAGCTGCAGTATCGATATTTTGATGGTCCGGCAGCATAACTTTTACCTAAAAATCAGCACAACCCAAAGCAAATGCCCGGCATCACTACGCATTGTCACATTTCTACCAACAGTGCCATTCCCATCGCACCCTACTGAAGTGAAAATCGCAAATCTGGGAGCAAAACTGCAACAGGGCTTCCAAAATAAAACCTCACGGTCCAACATGCACCATGATTCCCAAGTCCGGGAATTAATCATAAACATGAGGGAAAAATCGAAAACTGAGTGCTTCAGCTTGGCATTGTTACAGGATGCCATCCAAGGGTGGGAATTTGAGAATATCTGAATCGCTGGCAGTAAAAATGATTCATTTGTCAATCCTGTTATATCACTAATGATTGATTAAATTTGGTCCGTCTCTGTTGGGTGGACAGACAGATGATCTGTTTGGAGTGGTGGCCTGGTGGTCATCCACTACCAAACCATCATAGTGAAGGAAACACCGAAAAACAGTAAAAAAAATTCGAATGCAGCGGCACACATGTGGAACCCAGCAGCCAATCCGTCTCTGTCCCCGACACGATGCTCATCTGCTCGGTGACATCATTTAATCATGTGTTTTACAGCCCACGCGGTGGGAGAGCAGAAACGCTACATTGATCACCGCGTACAGTAGATAACAAGGGCCTCCGAAACCAGCAAAACGCTCTCTAATCAATGTGGGAGCATCCCAGGTCAGCACGTACTCCGACACTGTCCATTACTCTCCAAGTAAAATAACTAAATAAGAAACCTAACTAGCGGCAATTATACTACACAGTTATACTACCGAATGTATAGCCGATTTATATATTACTCACAATATTTTTAGTACTCACAATTTCAACAGAATTTTTAGTACTCACGGTTTCAACACTATTTTTAGTATTCATCATTTCAACACTTTTTCCTAATGCACATAAGTCAAATGTGCTTTATATATAGATTTTAAAAGATTACATATATAAAAGAGCACCTTGACAGATATGTATATGATTGCTTTAAATTCTGGATTTGGAATACTGGCAGTGTCTTTTTATTTAAAGAGGTTCGGAATAAGGCGTTTCCAGTGTCCTCTTTATTTAATCCCACTTTACTTAAATGATGCCAAAGCGGTGCTGAATGTTGTAAATGTCATGTCACAAGCCACGTGAACGTGCCAGTGTTTCTTTTTTATATAAAACCACATCCACTTTGTACCAATTAGATGACATATTGATTGGTCCTAGACTGCAAAAGATCACTGTAGTTGTTACTGAAGTCTTCAGGATAGGTGACGCTGAAGCCTACCCCAGGCCCAGAAGGGGACATGGCTGGGGAGACCTTCCATTGTAGGGCACACACAGACACACAGACACACACACACACACAGACACACACACACACACAGACAGGTTTGTAATTATATCTTTGTGGGGACTCTCCATTCATTTCTATGGGGAAAAATCTAATCCCAAAATGACGACCTTAACCCCTACCCAACCCTGACCTTAAAGTAACCAAACAAAATATGAGACTTTTTACATTTTTAGTTCTTTGAATGCAATCACAGACAAAAAAAAAATTCCCTTTGTGGGGACCACAAAATATTATCCACACAAGATTAAAATGACTCGCTTGGTCCCCACAATGTAATATATACATAACCTACAAACACACACACACACACACAAATCTACAAATGTTTAATGCTTATGGGCGTGAGGGACAGATGGAGCCAATCACCACAAACAGCCCCGTCACCTGATTCTCTCATTACAGCCAACCCCCGCCCTCCTACGCAGGTAAGAGGGTAACTTCCTTACATCTGAGAGTCCATTCATCATCTGACAGAGTGCTCGCTGTTTATTAAGGGAAGATATGAGATAGGACTTTTAAAATATAGATTACTTTGGGAAGGTTTATTTGAGGTCTTAGTATTGTAATGAGATGGTAGGAGATACGGAATGGCACAGATTAATCTGAAATGTAAGTGTGGAGAAATTAAAGCGATTCACGTGTCTTTGGGGAAAATGCACACTCTATATAAGTTCAAAATGCCATGTCACGTCACGTTTCTCATGCCCGTGTGCAAAGGGATATTAGAAGGTTAACCCTGCCCATAATATTGAGGGCACCCTGGGAACCAAAAGGCGGCTTTCTGTCAAGAAGAAAGTCTTTTCCTAAATTTTAATTTAGTGCCATCATATCTGATGGGAATTTTAATATGGTGCACCTTAAGTGTTCCCACGATAGGCTAAATACATTAATGTCACAGCAAAAGGATATTAACGCGCGGGTGATGGATGATGAAGGATATTGTCTGTCGGCTTGGCGATTACTTGTCTTTCTTCTGTTGCGCTTTTAACCAGACAGAAATAGAAAACATTTTCCGACCAAACAATCTGAGATGGAATGAAATCATATAAGCGTTACCGGCCTGAAAAGACGAGCTGATTATATATACCACTTGTTTTTCAAGAGAAGACCATTGAAACTTTCAAAAACATCCAGATGTTTTGGGGAATTTTTGGGAGTTTCCCCTTTGCCAGATTAATCTGTTTGGGATTTCTGGCTTTTCCAGGGACTGGGGAAATAAGTTTGAGACAGCTGGGTGGTTCGTTGGGTGGGATCAATTCAATATTTTTTTTAATGTGGGGGCCTTAGGCAGACCATATTTCATATAATGGGGACAACCTTATCATTATCCAATTATATGTTTTGAATTGGTGGCTGACAGGGAATGGAGTGCTCCTGGGACCAATCAGCTTTCAGCTGGGACAAGTGTCTCTGTGACCTGAAAGCTGATTGGTCCCTGGAGTGTCCCATCCCCTCTCCAATTCAAAACATATCATTGGCTAATGAAAGGGGACAGCTCAACGATGGACAGCACTCAGCTCAGAACTCAGAAAAGAAGAAAAAAACAGACCTTCTGATAAGAAGGATAGGGATAAGTGGATGATACTCCTCCAAACTGGTACAAACAGTCACCAGAACCTCCCACATACACACACATAGAGGTCAAAAGATTAAGCCTGAGCTACAGAATATTCATACTGACCCAAAACATCAACACAACTTGCCCCCCTTAAGGGAGAACTCCCCAAAAGACGTGTCACATGATTACAGTGTCACATGACTACAGTATCACACAGCAACAATACAAGCATGCATATTAAAACACTGGTAATGGTTCTTACTTCATTTGGTATCCATTTTATCTCACACTGTGCAGCATAATCACATCCGCCGCGCAGCTGATAGGTTACATGGACACGGCGTTATTCCAGCAAATATGACAGGCGGCTGCCGATGCCCACGGCCGTGAAGATGCTACCGCCGCTGTACTGCTTGCTGCAACACGCAACTGTACGGGCCAACACCTCCTCCGCTATGACCACGCGCACGAACAAGGGAACCGTGCTGATCAAATTAAGAAACGAGACGGCTTCTCTTTTTTTTCCCCCCAGAACAATTTACGGGCCCTCTCAGCTGTGCAGGGTAGTTAGAGTGACTTTGATCTCCCAATTAACTGCTGTATTTAAGAACTGTAAACATGAGACCCAGCTAATGAGAGTCCTTATTTATTTATTCCTATCCGACAGTTCAGTTCCAGCTTTCCCTAATTTGCACGATAAGTAACAGTCATCAGGCTGTGACGGGACACACGCCTGAAGCACGGAGTGTTATTCCAGACCATGGGCTCTGGATCAGCTGGGAGAGGTGGGAATGGGAATCTCAATGGGGCCAAAGGACAATCTTCTAATACAGGAACAGTGGGAGGTGTCTTCACCTGCCACAGAATATCATCGCATTGAGTCGATATGCATAACTCTTTCATAACTGCTTATCCAGCAGTCATAATAATCTATGAAGCTATCAGCTATAATGCGCTCTTCAGTAAGGTCAGTGTGCTCCTCAGTGAAACAGACAACACTATCACCACCAAAGTCAGACACTGGGGTGCAGTTGACCTAGGGTAGGATGTCACTGATATGCTCGCCTTCAGCGGGGCACTGCAATTGGTGCTCTCCTTCACGCTGGTCTACCAATCACGTGCGAGCCTTCTTTGGGCGGCAAAAATTCCAAAAGACTGCTGTGCAAGCTTACCCTAATTAACTCTCAGCGTAATTAGACAATTTACTGCGTAATTAGCAAGCAATTACTCAAAAACCATCAGATCTTTACTGTACCCACTGCACTGACAGCTCAGGTTTGGTAAATGTTAAAATCACTGACGTCTCCGAGCACGAGAGCTGTGGATTAATAAAAGAAGAAAAAGAGCCAGTCAAAGACAAAACAATGGCGGTTAAAGTGAGGTTTCTGGGGTTGTATAACACCTGACAAAAGTAATTAAGCTGTAGATGTCAGCATATAGGCTGCACCTATTATTTCGCCGAGGGGGGGCTATATGACAGTTCTGTAAGGCCTCCCCAGCCTCCTGTTCCTGTCCACTGCTCCTGTTATATGCTCCTGAAGGATGAGGTGAGGGGAAAAAAGTATGAAAAGGGGAGGTGGGAAGAATGTGTCAGTTTGGGGAGAGATGGTCAGGTGACCAGCTCAGGCATGCTGATTGGTTGTCTGCGGTCCCCTTCGTGTGTACGAATTGGTATGCTCCACCATCATTTTAAGGGACATGGAAACACTCCTGTTCTGTTCTGGCATGTTCTCAAAAACACTGACATTACACAGTCATGGTAAAAGGTCAGCACTGAATGTGTGAACTCAGTACTACTCCCTAATTATGAAAACAACAGTTATAAGACCCTGGCATTTAAGCTACTCAACATTTTGTATATCTTAACACAGAAGAGCCACAATGAGTGAACATAAGGCAGACCTGTGCAGTTGTGCATGTCACAATTACTGCTTCTAGTGTTAGGGGTTCAAATTCCACCTGTGCTCTGTGGTCCTTTGGTTTCCCCATCAGTTCAAATACTTCCACTTAACTGGAAAGCACAATTCCAAAACTCACCCAGCCCCCGGGTTACGTTTCAGAAATTAATAGAATTTCTTCATTGGATCACATGAGGACCGAGTGAGCTTTGGTTCCCAGTACTGTAGCGTATAATGAAGAAATTATCTCAAAAATGACAAAAAACAAATAGAGTGCATTTTGGAAATTTTCTATGCAATTGGTATTACTGATTGCCCCAAAGTGTGCGTGTGCTGCGTGTTCCATTCAGGGTGTATACCTTTCGTGTGCCTCCCCACAATGACTGATATATCATATATAAAGTGGAAGAGCTTCTGATCCATTTTTAAAACCCAAAGCGAACTCCCTCAGTGTCCCCCCAGTGACAGACCGTTTGCAAATGAATTAAAAGAAAGGGATTCACAGAGGGGCTGCAGCAATGTAACCCTAACAGTGTTGAGGGGTGGGGTCTGGCAGGGGCTGGGCAGAGTGAGGGAGGAGCGAGGAGCTGACCCAGCAGGTCAGGCTGCAGACGTGTGCCACAGGCCGGCACCAACCAATTAAGCAGAGCTGACGGGCAGTCCAGGTGATAATGATGGAATAATTGGCTGCGGACGCTGATTAACTCGCGCCGCCTCCACACACGTTTATTTAAACGCTTCACAGGCGCGTCTCTGGGAGCTTGCAGAGTTTCACAAAGTTGAAGAGAAGCTGCTGCATTGTACACTCTCACTCTCTCTCTTCCCCTCTCTCTGTGGTTCTCCCTGTCCCTTCCTCTCTCCCTCATTCTCTATTGCTTTCTCTTCACTCTCCCTCTCTCTCTCTTCTTCTCTATCACTTGTCCTAACTCTCTCACTCATGCTCTCATCCTTTCTTTCTTCCACGTTATTGCTCTCCTCTTCTCTCTTCCCTTCTCTCCTCTCTATCAGTCTCTCTCCGACTCTCTATATATTGCTATCCCTCATTCTCTCCCTACCTCCCCATCTCTTCCTCCCATTTTCTCTCCTCTCTCTTCTTTTCTTTCAATCGGTGTGGGGGCAATGCAGAGTGTTGTGTGAACTTAGCGATGATCAAAGTCTAGTGTTGAAAGTATGATGTGCATGGTGAATTTGTGTAACGATAACTTTTGTTTTTTCTTTTTCTTTTATTATTTTTTGTTTTTCCTTATATTTTTCATCTATCTTTTTGAGTAAGGCTTAATTGTGCATTTGTGTTAAGAAGTTTTTAAAAGTCAGTCTTTCAACTGCTCTCTCCTCATTCTCTCACTCCCTCTCTCACCCCTCTTCCTCTCTATCATTCTCTTCCTATCACTCTCTCCCTCCCCCCACTTCTCTCTCTCAATCGCTCTTTCTCCCTCTCTCTCCCCCTCTCTCTTTCTCTCTGCTAGGTGACAAATTCAGACCTTACAGGAGCACATCCAAAATAAGAGCACTACTTCCTAATTATTAAAATAACACTTGAAGCCATAACTTTATAGATAGTCATATTATCAAAGATTTGTGCTTTGTATACCCCTAGTGAATAAATATATAGATATACCGGGGCACCTGTGTATGTATTACCCCATGGGGTTCACCATTGCCGCACACACCCAAGGTTCGGGGCTCGAGTCCCCCCCACTCAGTGTGGGGAGTTTGCCTCTAGGAACTTTCTCTTTCAGCCTCAGTCCAAAGACCTGCTGTTACACTAACTGGCAAATTAAATAGCCCACAGTGTCTTGGTGCCCAGCAATGGACTGGCATCCCACCTGGGGTTTACGTGCAGGTTTGTGCGGCATGTTTTGTACGGACGTGTCCCACCGCAGTCTCAGAAAGGTTTCCTGAAAGCTTAAGAGAGGTGTCCCCAAAAACGGTTTGGTTTGACTGAACCATCCATGCATCCATCCTCAAATTCAAGGTGGAGTAGCAGAAGCAGGGGACACCCTGGACGGGACACGGGTCCATCCACAACCCTGGAGGTGAGAGGCCACCGCGTCGGCCTGTCCCACTCCGGAAAGCTCCACTTGGTTTTTAAGGCCACAGAGTGACTTAGATTCAGTCTAACCCGCTCAACTGAGAAGCCAAAACTGAGGCAGGGACCAGAACGAGATGAGGATTTTTTTTCCCTTTTACACTTTTGGAAGAAGCACGAGTGAAAGAACACGGTCGCAGGCGTGGGAATGATAAGCCAGGGATATTGGTTACCGCTTAGCGAAAGTGAAAGGTGTGGCTGGCGAGACGGGGACTCCCCCAGCGCCAGCCAGGTGCCCCCCCACTGTGGCGCCAACATGGGTCAGCAATTAGCTTGCCTGGATCAATTACGCATCCTAATCAGCCCCTTGGGGGTCCTGTCTAGGGAGGCAGCCCGTCCTTCTGGATAGAGCGCAATGTATGTGGACCCTGCAGGCGGGCAGGGGTGCAGACAGACCCTCCCTACTGGGTCCTTCAAGGAGACAGACCATGCTGCCATCTTTTGTCTTGCTTGGACGTTCGAGGCCAGTACCTCTAACTGAGGAGAGTAGTTCAGCAGATTAGAATGCAGTGCCTGAGATCAGAAGGTTGTTGGTTCAAATCCTGTAGTCAACAGAGTGATTTCACTGTAAAGCCCTTAACTAAAGGACCATATTTCAGTATTCAAATAAGAGAACACGGGCAGAATGCAAAGAGAAGCATCAAAATGGCACATAGAAAGCATTCTGATGGTGCAAAGTGAATGTCAATATGAAACAAAGTGAATTCTGGACATTTCAAGTGGCTTTTAGGTCCCAAATTAAAAGGACAAGTATGGGAAAAACAGGACACATGGTCACCCTACCTTAACCCCTAATTGCTCCGGGGACTGGTTGACCCGGCCTTAAAAACATGTAAATAAATGTGTCACTTAGGATAAAAGCGCCTTCTAAATAAAAGCGAATGTAATTACGAAAGCCGGTCCCAGCCTGGATCCAGCAAGCAATCCGCAATTCGTCAACGTCCTGCATCGAATAGGACACATGCAGCAAGGCTCTCACATGAATCTTATCAACAGTAAGATACGGCTTACAGACGCATTGCCACGACAGAGCCCCTTTTTGTTAATGCACACCAGCATACAGCTGCTTCTTTGCTCCTCCCCCAATGACATCAAGAGCCTTTTTACCCTCCCCCTCCAAAAGAAATAGTCCACTATAATATTTGGCACCAATCCGTAATAGGATTTCTGTTTACTGAGCCAGTGGGCCTATGGACAGAGGCTACGGAAAAGCGGGGGCTGACTGAAAATCCCCCGGGAGTGTGAGAGTAATGACTCAGGAATGACTTAGCAGGGATTGGGACAGTAAATAAAAAGCATGAGTATTACTTGGCTTTAACAGTAACACAGTGACTCTATCTATATGCTGACTGTACAGTATTCCCCCAGATACAAACTAAAGAATGAAATTTTAAAAATGCCTTTTTTTAGAAGATATATTGCATGTATATTCAGCTACTCTAGATGGAAAAAATATATACAGCTGTGAGGAGCGCTACAGAAATCTCACATATATCTAATACACATCCATCTCGTGATCTCTTTATTCAGTACAGGGGAACATATTCAGGCAGAACAGGGTACAAGGCATGGGAACACACTGAATGAGATGCTACTCTGCAACATGGTGAATTTAGAGACACCAGGAAAGCACTCAGGCACAGGTGGGATTCGAACCCACAACCCTCGAGGTGAGGATGACAAATGAACAAATAAACAACTCAAATGAACCGTGTGTTTAAAACTCTGAAAAATAATAAGAAAAAAGGCCTCAAATGCACAGGCAGAGATTGGTGCGATATTCAGCTGCCAGTCTGAACGCTCAACCGGGGGCCAATAGCATCTGTGCGGCAGCATAATAAAATCTCAAGCAGATGCTTCTGCGGGGTACTAATTCCCAATAAACTCCCCAGATAAGAACAAGCAAAGCTAATTGCACTTCATCAAAACAACATTGGAAAATGCTAATATTTCACATGGTCGCTTAGCGCCATGCCGTCGTCGCCTTTTGTCTCGTCCAACATTTACGGGGTCCAAAAAGACAGCACACATAGCTCACATTTCTCTTTTTTATAAGAGTGCACATCTCACCTTCTACAGGTGTACTTTATGCAAAGGATGTCGGAATCTTTTCAGGTAAAATAATCGCCCCCTAGGGGCTGGATGGAAAAATAATACATTTCCTCCTCAGCCAGGTTGTGGAGCAGTCCTCTGGTAACCCTATTTAAAGAGCAACACCAAAACAACCTCTAAAGGTGAACTTGGGAGTTGCTTTGTACAATTCGGAATAAGTGGGGCTTTTCCCTCCCCCCATTTAATTTCCATTTCCAGCTTTGCTAATCAAGGACTGCCAGCCAGCAAAGAACAAACAGATGTCACTGATTAATTTTCCCATCACCAGAATTAGAAAGTAAATTAAAACCAAAGATTTCTACTGAGGTTCAATAAACAATTCATGACTTTTTTCCAAGAACAAATGTTACATTACTAACAAGGTCGAGATATTCTTGTCGAACAGAAGCTGTTCGAATTTTCACCATCAGAAAACACTTAATTAACGTTAGCATCTGTAAATGGGTGGTGTGGGTGATGGGGGCGTTTAACATCCTCTGTAATATGTTTCCAAGGCTTGTACTAGTTCAGATCTAATGAAAATGTGTTTTATCAATTTTTTTGTACGACTCACAAAAATCTCAAAAGCACCACCATAAAGACGCTGTTACACAATCATGGTAAATTTGTCCCAGGACAAAAGCAAAAAAAAATCTGTGTTTTTTCATTGTTTCAGAATTTCATTCTCCAAAAGAAATCGAAGACTGCATGCAACTGCTGCATCTGGGTTCAGCTGAGTTTGTACAAGTAATGAATGACGTTTTATGACTCAAAACAGAGCAGAAGGCATGTTATTCTACTTTAGATTAATAAAAAAAGCTAGATTTAAAAAGATACCATGACAACAGATAAAAGACAAGAGTGGTGACTTGGATATATTGCGATAAATAAACATCCCACAGAATGCTTCAGTGGATCCAAATCATAGATCCCTGCAGGTCCTGCTTTATCTCCACCTAATCTCTGTAAATCATATTTAGTTCCAAGAAGAAAATTCCACAAAGAGGCAGCACCCAGCTGTCAAGTGCCATTCCTAAGACATGTCTCTATAGGTAATTTTGACATCATACTTAGAAAGGACACTTCTGTAAGCTCAGTTATCAGCACTGCTGTGAGGGCCCCTCTGGAACTCCAGAAACCCCCCCAGTTAGTCAGAAAGTATGAAAGTACTCTCTGAAGGTACCTCGTCCAGGGAGAAGTTTTTAGTGATCATAGAATCCAAACCCTGCTGGAAAACATGGAGGATCATGACCTGCTGAGCACTTTCCAGGCCGAAGGGACTCATTCCTGTCATTTTGTCACTACTGTCCGTCAAAGAAAGCTGGGGTGTGCTGTCCACTGCAGTGCCGTGGAGGGACTGAAAAAGGAACAGCCAGTGCCCCCTTTAGAGTGAAAGCAGGACAGGCATCTGCAAAAACCGGTAGCATAAATGTAACTGTAAATGTCATTAAAATACATTTGAATACAAATTACATATACTGTACATTAAAATAAAGCTGTGCCATACTAACCACAAAATGGATGCAGCAATCCCCCTGAGATGGGCAAGTATGTTGTTAAACCAAATATCAATTGCAAAAGCATGTTGGGCACTGACAAAATTCAGGAATGTGCTGAACTTTCACGGTAGCCTTTTAAGCCACCATCCCGATAAGTGACCCCTCTGCTGTGTGCTGGCGACAGAACAGCACAAATTTCTCCTCCATATGGTTCCAAAGGCCAATGGAGTGATATAAACCAATATAATATGAGAATACAGCATGAACATCTGTTTCTCTAATAGTGCACAGATTTTTTATTTTTTTAATATTGCTATTATAAATGGGATGTGTTTTACGATGTGAATGATGGCAGCCGACCAGGAAATGTTCTAGACTTTCCAAACCTGTGCTACATCCCTCCTTCCTTCCCGAAAGCTAAACTTAGCAGCCCCAATCAGTCAGCAGCCCCTGGCTCCATTCTGTTTGCAAAGTGAGCATCTCGATTTGACAATCCAGTTGTTGTCGTGTTTAGACCCGAGGTGTCTAACTTTCCGTTGCTGCACGAGCATTACCAGCCACGAGACCCATTTCTGTTCTCCAACTTCCTCATCTCACACCACATCCCGAGCATTTGCTAATGGTACACTAACGGTCATTAATTCCTTTTACAAACAATAAATGCCTCAAGAAGATGGCAGTAAATGGCGCATGTTTACATCCTCGTGCATCTTTATTTGTAAGGAGAATCTTAGCTCTCATTGCGAGCCATTAACGTGAGGGGCACACAGTTCGTCCAATTTCACTGCAGAGTAGAAATGAAAGGGAAATTATACACGTTTAAAACTGGAAGTTTAACTTGAAGGACCATGTCTCAATCCACCATGTGGAAAGGATGATGAATAATGGTAAAATAATTCCTTAGCTGCTGTCCTGCATTATATAGACTTACATAGATAGCTTTGTAAGTCAGATAAAAACGCCCGTTTTTGTTAAATAAGAACATAAGAACATAAGAACTATACAAACGAGAGGAGTCCATTCGGCCCATCAAGCTCGCTTGGGGAGAACTTAACTAATAGCTCAGAGTTGTTAAAATCTTATCTAGCTCTGAT
>JAODLC010000047.1:6402930-6413440 GCA_026781145.1 Hippopotamyrus pictus
GTTATACAAGTTAGACTGATTAGCCTATAGTTTGACAAATTACTTCTATCCCCTTTTTTGAAAATGGGCGTTATGTTCTTCGGTAACAACATAGTGAAATACTATATTGTCCTACTTCATAATAATTAGAATGTATACTACAGGTAATTTGCACTGAAAAAGTGGTTGGAAGATGGATGGATTTTTTGTATATTTTAGGTGGTAAAAAAAAAAAAAACACCGCTGATCTCATTCTGCGGCTTGAGAGGCTTGTGTGAAAAGTACCATTTCACCCTGCTTACAAATCGCTGGCTTCATCCCTCAATTAGCATGTAGGCAAGCTGTCCCCCTTCCAGGAGCTGAAGGCGCAGTGCGACCCTACAAACGGAATGAGACCGCCCCTCCGATGATTAACCCAGGAGCCAAACCGCACCGTCAGCCAAGCTGTGTGCGGAACGACATCTCGTGAGGTAAAAGGCTGCCGGACTCTTGACTGGAAAACCCCGCCCTCTCACAGAAGGGGGTGGGTGGCAGGAACCAAGCCCGAATGCTCCCTGTACTCCTGGAGCTTGGCACTGTCAGAAACGCTTGGCGCGGCCTTTAACACAATGTGCTGTGATGCTCCTTCCTGGCAGCTTGACTTCAGCACAGGTAGCGGTTACTTACTGCAAAGGGAAAACGGAGGTGTTTCTGCGAAAGCCCGGCCACTCTCTCTCATCTCAGCTGTCAGATGACTACCTTTTTCTCATGAACCATACCATTACCCTACCTTATCCACCAGTGTTTAGTAAGACGTATGTGTTTATACATGCTTGAAAAACATATCTTTCAATAAAGTATAACCTACCACAGTATTTAATGCTTGTACCTTCAACAAGTCATTTGACTTGGGGAGAAAAAAGCATATTCTTATGAGTGAATAACACTGTCTTTCATGCTGGCCAAATTGTCAAATCCAGCCCTTGTTCCATGACTTTACTCTAAAGACGGGGCTTACTGCTGAACATCTGATACAGTCTAAGAGCAAGAAATAAAAATATACACTGGCAGGTATCAGTGGCACCCATGGGGAGTAAGAGGGGTAGATGGCAATGCCAGAAAATGTTACAGGAGCACCTCAAAGACCGCAGTGCAGTCACAGGTACTCAAAAGTCCAACTGAAACCAAATAATAGTAATAAGAAGAAGAAGATGAACAATTGACACTTTATTGATCTCTGTGGGGAAATTCTCTTTATGCCTCCCCCATCCTACTCTCTGTAGGTTCAAGCAAGCTGGCCATGAAGGACAGCCACCTGTTGCAGTGCCCAGTGAGCTGGGGGTTAAGGGTTTTGCTCAATGACCTGCAGATGTCTCAAGGCCGGGGTTGAACTGGCGACCTTCCGATCACAGGTACAAAGGCTTTGCCCATTGAGCCACACGCTGCCCCCAGGGGAGTGAGGAAAGGGGGTGACAGCGTAGAATCAGGGGATGGATTCGCCGAACCTCAGATGGTTTGCAAGTCTTGAATTAGGTCCGGTTTTCTGTGGGCACCCCAGGCATCAAGTGGACATGGGAGTACAGGGAATAAAATACTGTGTAACAGAAAGAGAGAGAGGCAAGCTAATCGGAAACAGGAGTATCGGAAGCCAGAGGCACATTGGCTGTCTGATAGGAGGGAGAAGCGGCCCTTGAGCCGGGTTCAGGCAGCTGCCGGGGCAAACCCAGTCGAGACCGCTCCAACACTGACCAGCTGCGGACTCCCACAGCTTGCTGGTCCACCTTAGGGGAACCACAGCGGAGAAACTCGACAGATTCACAGCCTCCCTAGCTGAACAAAGTGGATGAACCACAATCAATATGAATGAAGACACTTTTGTTTTGGTCCTCGTTAGGTCAGTGCTTTTCATTCCATCACCTAAATACATTATGCTTGCACATGTGTATCTAAACCACACAGCTCATCTGCTCAGGGTACACCATAGTGCATTATGCATTCATCCATCAATGCATCTTCCACCCACTTATATCGGACAATTATGATATATCTGGCCAGGATGCCAGGCTGTGGTAGATTGTGCTGTACTCTGTTCTGAATAATGGTGCCCATCCTGGTGCAGCTGAAAGGCACCTTCGCCTGCGACCTCATCTCACAGCATTCACAGCAGATCCTTTCAGGTGCACCTTTGTTCCTGCTGCTATCCGCTCGGTCAATGCCTCCCGTCTCCATGTCCTTAAGCCAGCTCGGAGGACATTAACCGAAGTCTCTTTGACAAGTCACCATACTGCCGCACCTGCGCTGGCTTACACACCTCTCGTGTTTCTGTCCCACCTGTAGCGCTCACTCTCTGCTATACTTTTTCTTGCTACATATTATCTATTTATTTGTTTCTTTTTTTTGGGGGGGGGGCTCTAGTGCTTGAACTTATTTATTTTTCAAATGATGCTGGATAACAAAAAGGCCAGAGTAATATTCAGTCTTATACATCAGTCAGTCAGGGGCTACAGTACCTATAAATGTGACCCTATAAGCACAGGTGCAGAATGAAACGAGGGATGTTTTTGAATTAGACCATCATTAACAGTAGGTCTGAATACAGGGGTATTGTGGTATGCAGTGATGGTACTATTAGGAGTGTCAAGTGCCTAATTGTGTTTTCTGTGAAGAAGAAATGCCACCCTCTAGGATACCGGCTAGGGAGGATGCTGCTACATGCGCGCAAGGTTTTCACTGTCGTAAACTTGGCTTCAATTACGGCAGCAAGCAAAAACGTCACGTAAAAATCGCCGAGCGCAACCGTGGGCTTCCCTCGTCAAAACACGACCTGCAGCCTTGACGACGTATTAAGAAATCGAGCGAGTTTTTCAGGGGTTTGAGCAGACTGACCCAGACTGTCAACAGCCACGCACCCTAGGTTTGATGGAGGTGCCGCACATAGGACTGGAATGGATCCCGTGTCCGGTCCTGCCATGATTGGCCATGTGTCATTGTGGAAAAAGCTTCTTTTGTCTATCCCAATCCCCATTCACTCATGTACGCACGCACGCACTGTTGAGAGTCTACCGAGTGTGACGAAGCTTTAAGAGCCCGCAGAGATTATTCTTAAGTAAAACAGCTTCTGCAGAAACCTGCCAGCACTCTCTAGAGGAAACCACCAGCAGATGCTGATGCTGCCAGGGTCCATTAGCCAGAAGCCTCCATGCTGTCTCACGCAGAGTGGGGAGGGAGGCGTCAACGCCATCACGTTCCATACATGGGTTGGCAGAGAGGGTAAACGTGGACCGCCGTGCCTTCAGACAAATTCCATGAGGATGCAAACAAACAAATCCTGGGGAGTTTGGCTTGGCCAAACCACTAGTGATTTCGCGCATGTGTGTAAATGTTAAGAAGTCCTCTAATACATAAACAGCTTCTCTTCCATTCGCTGAGATAGCTTATGCACAATAATTGAAATGTAAGGCTTTAAAACCATGGTAGAAATAGAAAAATATCTCCTCACAAAAAATATCTTTCCCTGAGCCAGTAAATATAAATTATAATACATAAATAAGCTATGTCAGCCTCCATCTATTTCAGGGGCCCGAAACTACCTGGTACATTTGAAAAATGCATATAACCTGTGAATATGGTTTGACCCGAGAGTCACCAGAAGTCAACGCTTATCGTTTCACAGCAGTGACACCGCTGACAGGCCCCTCCAGCCTGCGAATTCTCCCTGACACACAGAGTATCATTCCATCACGTCAATTATCTGAAAAACAAAAGGCAAACCGGCAAATATGTTCTAACCTTAAAAGTAAACAAACCTAAATACATTTTTTAAATACCAGACTGATACAGTTCAGGGGGAATTGCGAGCAAAGTCGTTTAGAAAACAGCGAGTCAAACAAATATGCTCCACTTTTCTCGTTAATCTTTATAACAACGATATGCAGCCGCATGACAGGGCTGAATCTCTCAGCGTGGCGGCGAAACGCAGCAGTCAGGATGCTGAGGACCTGGGGTCTAATCATGTTGTTACTGCGGTAGGGTGCCCCCCCCCCCCCAAAAGGATATCTGGAGAGATTTTCCATCTATCTCAGCTTTATCGCACCAGGAAAGAAACCGTGCTTCTGCCATGGAGTCAAGAAAGGCAAGCAGATGAGCAGTTTGTACCTAGCAGAAAAAAGAACACTGAGTATTCCTAGCTACAGTGTTTTTTTTTTTTTTTACGTGAAACCTCACAAAACCACAAAGAAACAAGACAGCAGGTTAGTGATTCGAGTAGCAGAACCAGGACTAGAGAATTTTATTTACAAAGATTTGAGTAAATTCACTGTGATCGAATAACCTGGTGGCCACATAGACATCGGAAGTCTGGTGCAAGCATCTGTCTTGTAGCATTGCAGTCTTTGTCCACAGGAACGATGGACCCCTGAAAATCACACTCAGAGAGGCTGTCTGACGCCTCAGAATTAACCAGTGTTAGATTATCTGTGCTTGAGAAAGTTGTTTAATTGTTCATATGGGTAAACAGTTCCAGAATGTGAGAAGTATTCTGGTGGTTATTGTAAATATACCATAATGCATCGCTTCTGTTAAATAAATTGAACTGACTTTGTGCATTTGACTTTGCTGTTGTGTTAAACTTGCATCAAATTATAGCAAAACTAGGTTCAAGGACATAAAAGGTATTATTGAGGATGTTTTTGAAAAATAACACAAAAAGAGTAATGATTCCAGGGTTGGACAGGGATGGGAAGGATGTTATCAAACTCCTTGAAAGTGAAAGGAGGGGTTACTTTGAGATGGTGAAATCAGGGAATAAACATCAGAGAGGAGGGGTCGAACCAAACGTTCACGGATGTGTTCAGAGACATTCTCGTGAAGATGGTCATCAAGTCACAGTCCACGTGTGTGTCTGAAACATCGAACGTTTGTTTTTCTGCTGATAAAACGGGATGGCCTCACAGCTCCGGAAATCGGCAGCGCACATCAAAACAGTGAGCCGGACAGAGAAAAGAGGAAGGGAAAAAATAAGAGAGAACAGAAGGCTAATTCTGAGCTGACAGGGGACTCTGCGCTATCTCGGGCTTAGCGACCGGCGTTACAGAGCCTTTCCGAATCTGCTCACCGGAGATAAGTGGACAGGAGGCAGACGAGCGTCCGGAGGGCCATCATATCGCACCCGTTGTGACCACACGTTTTGAGGAGCACCGTTGGTGAACGCCCAGGTGCTATGAAGGACTTTCCCTCATTCCCAAGGGTGTGTCTGCGGCACTAATCTTTGAGCGCTCAGCTCTCGAACAATGGCGGTATGTGAGGGGAAAAAAAAAGAATTAAAAAATAATAATCGCACTTATGCAGAATATTCCTCATATCACCAAAGGCTATGGTTTGCCCGGGGACAATTAATTGAAATGGTTTAATCAACCAGAATGCTAATGAGAGCCCTATTAAGGCTGAAATTTAAATAGGGCAGGTTTTAATAAAAGTAGGAGTTTGCACTTTGTTGTGGCATACAGACAGAAAGCTCAGAAAGGTTAGGTGACACCTCACCTCTTTAGCCCGTCTCTCTGATAACGGGTGTTTAAGCATTTAAGACAGAACCATCCGAGATAGAAAACAAAAGTGGACCCTAGATCTGAATCGCATCATGTATCTGTGAATTGCAAATTTTGTCAGTTCAGTAAGAAAAGTCTTGAAATCCTGACCATACTTTCCCCTCATAGAGTAGTTACCATGACAACAGGCTCTGAGTCTGCAGAACCTTCATAAACCAGGAAACTACAGAGGAGAAGTTTGGGATTGATGGAGGATTAGATTTTTCTGGAAGGAGTACAGGCCTTTGCAGTGTAAGCATCGCTTTACCCTTGGGTGCAGAACACTATGCCTGTTTACTGCCTTTTCTTGAGCTCTGTGTTCTGGAAACTGAACTCTGTGTTCCGCAGGTCAAACCTACCAACAGAACCCATCCAGAGAACCAGGCCCATCTAGCAGGCCAAACTGTCTGAGAAGGAATGCATTACATTGAGATTATTCGGCATGCATCAAAGATCTACTGTTCAACCTGGTTAGTGGGGATTGCCACCTGTCTGACCTTGAAGATGACCTCCTGGCAAAAGAAAGGTCAGGAGCCTACATATCTCCTCCCAGCTCAGCTCCACCTGCAACATTTTGAGATTCCAAATAGAACAAGGGCAGCCGAGTGGAAGATTTGGGCAGTGAAAAGAGCAAGTCAAAACTGCCATCCTGGCCAATGCCCCCAGTTTCATCTGCTGGACCATAATACACAGAGGTCCTTTACTTGTGAGTCAGCACTTAAACTTAACTGACTCGCTGCTAAGTAAATCGATATATAGTCAATCCCAATCATTATTTACTCAAGATATTTCACTTTTCTACCAAATTTGGTTTCACAAAAATTTCATGTAATTTACTGCAAAATCAAATAAATAGCTGGCAACGGGTATTTCCTCCTGACACCTACTTTGTGCTTCTTGATATTATAAGCATAACACTTTAAATATTGTTATTACATTTGCCGATTAAGCCAACACTCATCCAAAGCCGCTTATAGTTTTCAGTTTTTCCAGAAGATTCCCCCGACCCTGGGGAACCGTGAGGTATTACATTCACGTCGGATATCGAGAGCACCTAATCCAGTGCCGGGGTGCCCTGTTGGCCCACCCCAGGAGTGGGCGAGAGTCACCAGCGGTGGCGATGGAATCTCTAGCGGCTGCTAACTAGAGCCGACACGTAGCTATAAATTCATTTCCTCAGCAGCGTAATAAAAACGCCTGCCCACTCTGCTCTCTCTAATTACCGGTGGCTTTACTTAGATATGAACAACAGGGGAGGAACAGGCCGTAATAAGTTGTTTGTCTCCAGCCGAGTTTTCTTAAATAGTTTCGTTTTCTCTGGAAGGCCAGAGCGGCACGCTGCGAAATCTCCTTCCGCCGTACTCGTCGCTCAGCAACGCCCACGAGCCTCGGAACTTAATACGCCTCATAAACAAGCTCGATTTGCGTGCCGGCGGTTAACTCATAAGACTCGCTGAAGGAAGCCTGAACGAGCAAGAGTCATTCCCTCCGTTTTCTGTGTCTGATTCTCCCAGAGATCTTGCCACAGCATAAAATCCACCTAACACCAGAGGGAGATTTTAAGCAAGGCTAAAATAACATCTTTTTTTCTCAAAAAGTAAACGCTGTCTTGTGCCTCCTAGAAAAAAAACAAGTGACTTCCACCAATTTTCAACGATGGCTTTACTTAGTCAAGGGGAGCCTGGGATCTATCCCAGAATGCACAGAATACAAGGCAAAGGACAGACAAAACAGGATGCCACTCCATCAGCGGTGTATGCAGGGTTGGGGGCACAGGGGTACTGACCCCCTCCTGAAAGATGAGTGGCCCTTGGAGTGCCCCCTTCCCCATCAATCACCAACTCAAAATATCATTTTTTGTTCTTACACCTCTCCCCTTAAAAAAAAAATTTTAAAATCACCCTTGCAGTCCATCACAACACACACAGACACACACACACGTTTGTACTCAAATCTTTGTGGGGACTGTCCACATATTGCCCACATATTATGGGCAAAACCCTAATGACAATGACAACCTTAACCCCTACCCAGCCGTAACCTTAACCATAAGTAACCAAACAAAATGGTATTTTGGCGCGTTTCGTTTTTTGATTGCAGTCACAAATTTTTATGGAGTTTCGCCAAAAAAATGGTATCCACAACATCAAAATAACATTTGGTCCACATAATGTAATGCATACCTGGACTGTGCACACACACACACACACAGACACACACTACGGGCAGTTTAAAGACTCCAGCCAAACACAAAAATAACAAGCTACGCAGAGAGAAAACTGTAGTTTTTAGAAATTGAACCCTCAACCTTAAAGGCATGAGGCTGCCATACCACCCTACCACGTGGCCTAAACGATATTCCGGCCATAAAGGCCGGCAGCATTTCCTTTCATGTGTGCTTTTAAGTGTAGCCCAGCATTCAGCCAGGGGGATGCATGACGCAATATTAATAAGTGGACAGGGCCCCTCCCTGATAACCCGTCACAGGGCATCAGGGTCTCGCCCCCGTGGATCACACCATGCCGAGGATCTTTGCCGAGCTGAGATCTCCAGAATGCCATCTCTCTTTAATGAGGAGAATCTCCTTTTGGCTGTCGAGGAAGCGGAGGTGTAAAATCGCCGCGGCAACGCCAGCAGACACCAGCCGCATTACAAACCAATCGCCCCGTGGGAAATCCTGTACTCAATTACTTGTCATTCCATTATAAAATAATGGATGAGCCCCCATTATATTAACCAGACTGCAAAGGCTCAGATTATACACACAGCAATGAGAGAGAATCAACACATTTTCTAATTGAATTCGGTTAAAATCAAATGTTTCTTCTGAAAATTGGATGATGTATGGCTCTCCCGCAACCCGCAAAACTTTGCCGGTGAAAATTAATCAGACTGCATTTTTCTACACTCAAACTGATTGATGAGCCATTGACTTAAACCACAAAACACTATTTAAATCATACATTAAATTGCCAGTATGACTAAATGAACGGTAAAATTTATGTATGTAACTTTCTACATAACACATCCTAATTATAAACTTACATTTCAATAATAAATATTATATATTAATAATATATTGTCAGTGTTTACATAAAAATATGTAAACACTGACAATATATGCCAACACTACAGCCAGGTGACAATCCGCGTCCACCATGTTTGTAATCTCTGAGTGAGGGTTTGCAGTCACATGACCATCATGGGGTAGTTGGTGGGGTCGGGGGGGGGAGTTCTAGGGTAAGCTTCATGCCCTAGACGTCCACTACAAGGGAACAGAACAGGAATTTGTCCTTTTCTTAATCGTGATATAGGCTTAACAAAATCCACACATCGTCACTATTTGGAGGGAAAAAAAACAGGAGGGAATTTGCAGGCCAGCCCAGGTCACACAAATTCATATAACAGAAGTTTAAAGACCTGAAAAACATTACACCACAGTGGAGGGCTTCAGGGACCTGATATCAGAAAATTTTCCTAAACAAGTTAGCTTCAGGTCCTACCAGCTGTTAGGATAATACACAGCAATCAACAGGACCTTCTCAATGAATTACATCATGGAGGGAAGGTCAAAGTGTGCCCAATTCCCAGAATCCTTTGCTGCCCACAGATAATACTGAAAGGCCACAACCTCTGTATTCTATATCCCGGCCAGTGCTTCCCCTTAGAATTTCATTGCTACAGAAGGGCAGCAGGCGGCAGGACGGTTAAGGGTTATTGAGGTGGCTCTCACTAATATTTTTTTCAGCAAGGTTTTAGATAAAAGAAAAAATATCACGCCCCCGAAACTGAAGAAATGTGGGTCCCACATTGATAGATCTCACCGAGTGGGGGCTTCAGTAGGTTTTGGGGCCCCTATAAAGTGCTTGATCGCATTAATCTGCCAGGGTATGCATTCATCTCTGACACCCGTAGGAATGGGGTGGGAATGGTGGCAGTGTCACCTTGAAGGTGTAGTTACCGATTAACAGCTGACAGTGGCACCAGGAAATTACCCAGCATGCCAAGGTCCAAATGAAGCCATACCAACATTCACTCTACAATCAGCTAGCAGGGCACATCACAGGAACCTCCACAGCACACCACAGTGATGCATGGGGAACAGGTCCTGCTGTCCGCACAACAGTGACCCGCCACTCTACTCTCATAAGACATGGAAGACGTGTCTCATTCCAACTGGATTACTGGTCCCTTTGGCAAGTTATTAAATGCTGGAAAGCCTTCAAAGGGTCACCCCCCCCCCTCCATCCAACACACAAATGACACCACCTCACCACTCAATACTCAACATGCCTTGCCCCCTTGAAAGACAGTCAGATGGTGAAAGGGACCATTTTTATTTAGTGACAAAGAACCGGCATAATCCTTGAAGCTGTCCGGGAAAAAAAAAAAATCAATATATATGAGTTATCACTCCAGCAAGATTTTAGGTCGTTTCCATTGGTGACTCCTTAACGTGCTTTTTATAGGAAGAATTTAAACAACTCACAGTTGCAGCTCAGTTTATTTAGTTGTAGTTTTTTGGGTTTACGTGTGCTGGTGACAGGAGGGGCAGTAGGTCCTTCCACGTGTGGAAAAAACTCACAAAACGTGAAACTTCGTGACTACTTAATCTGCTTTCTGTAGGAAGAATTTAAATGGGGAGTTTAAATTACTCAAGGCTCCAGGTTATTCAGCCCAGTGTTTTTTTATTCCTTTTTTTTTTTGTGGTGTACCAGCTCTGGTGACGTGAGGGGGCGGTGGGTCGTCTGACGTGCGAAAACCTCGCGCCTCTGACGGCCCCTCAAAAGAATTCACGGTTGTTAGCTTTGCTCCGGATGGGTCAGGACAGTGCGAGAAGTGTGGGGAATAAACCTTGCGGCGAGGAGGGGGAGGCGACAGTTGACAAGAAGGGCATCTAATGGCGGTTTTAACAATTAACGTTGATTCGATTAAAGCAGATAGAGAGTGAAGTCTCTGTGTATTTATGC
>JAODLC010000047.1:6413759-6430950 GCA_026781145.1 Hippopotamyrus pictus
GTCCCGGCCACGCTCGCCGCGGCTCGGAGCCGCCTCGGCCACCCGCGGCCCCCGCCGACGCCTTCCAGGCCAGCTCCAATTTGCCGCGCCGGCTTTCTGCAGCACGGCTGCAGCACCTCGAGGATTTGCACACGGGGGAGTGCAGCTGCCTCATTAGGCCACGACGGGGCATCGCCATTAAGCCGGTCCCTACCCGTACCGCCGTCATGTTTTAAACATCGCGTCCAGGCCGCGCTGAGCCGCGCCGGGCCCGTTCTACGGAAAGCTCTGTAAGTCAAGCCAGGAAAACAGGCCGCGCGGCTCCTCTGCGGGATTTTCTGACCCCTGACATCGGACGAGCTTTCCATAATCCCACTAATGCCTACCTGTCTCACCCGGTTATTCAGACAAACTGCATGAAACGTCCTCTCGGAGCTCCCAGTGGGGGCAAAACAGCGAGAAGGAGCAGGTGATGAGGTAAACAAACGCAAGGCACAAGGCAGCACTGCCCCATCGACACTATACACTGCTTTTATAACTAAAAAGACACTTTAAATTATGTAATTCTGTTTATGTATATGGAAAAATTACTTCATATACACATACAATATATAAACACATACTTCATCATTAAAACACAGGTCTGATTTATATACATTTTATATTATAGGTAGGAAGTGCTTATGTATACATCTTTCACAACTGCTTGAGACAGAATGTGTGTCCTGCATTTTAAGAGGAAAAGAGGCTAAGACTGACCCATCGTGTGTCAAAATCAATTAACTCTAGGCAACACTTTTCAACGCGGATTAGATTTCTAGGAGCCGGAATGGACCTGCATGGCGTTTTAATGGGATTTACCTCCCCGCTCCACCTAAGCCCCTTCAGAGCCTGCTCTCAGTTTTTAATCCCACGTTAGTGGCGCTACATCTCAATGCGATATTGTCAGGATAGGGCGGGGCTCCAGGGCAGCAGACTGCATTTAATGCGATCCATTGACATGGCTGGGTAGATGAGGGGGGTGGTTGTTGGCATCGCTCCCAACTGATTTGTACCATGTCTGAATTAAAGGACAATATGAGAGATTAATAAAGCATAGTTTAAACTTAAATCTTGACGCGACATAAGACCATGAGCATCCTAGATTTAATTGTTACCCTTTCACATAAGCCATTAATTGACACGTCACTCTTTATTTCATCAAACAAAAGCAGATATGAGGAATGCTTATGCTGATATGCTAAAGGTGGATTGGTCAGCGATTATCAATCAATTACCTATCTGCCAGTCGCTTTGGAGGGAAACCAACTAATGGTCAATGAAAGATGCTTAAGGCTTTCTACCATAACATCACACTTGATGTACATCAAAGAACATTAACACTATATATCACAGTTTAATAAATAGTTCCATTTGTGGACCATAATCCATTGCTCTTGGTTATCTGGCCTGAAGAGTACCGCCTTATGCGGTACTAAATAACGGTGCCATCTAACGAGGCTTCTTACGGATAGTAGCTCATAAAATAGTCACATAAACATTGGTGATGATTTGACCAAATCCTAAAAGAGCCACAATTCCATGTTCTGCAGGGCAGCTAGCTGCTGCAGAAGTATCAGAGCTAAAACTATAAGCGTTAGCTTGCCTACGACTCGGGAGACTGGATCAGCATTTGGGTCGGTGCCTTCCTCGGTAATAGTTAAGTGAACCTCGAGGATTGGGATCATTGAAGAACATCCAGATCGTCCACATAAGAGAAATACAATATGATGTAGCAATGAAGTGACTTCACTCTCCCATGTAGCGGAAGAATCAAGCCAATGGCTTCGCTAACACAAGCTCCTAAGAAAAGAAATGGCAAGTAAAGGGCCTTGCGTTCCTTCCATTCTATCTCACATTAGTGGTCTAGGAAAGGAGAAACTGCTCTCATAAGCACTCTCAGGGTGAATTGATGCTTATAGAACGATGCTTTAGGATAACAGCGGTAGACCAAAAGGTTGCAGGCTGGATCCTACATTACCTTGGTATTCCCTACTACATGGAACCACTAAAACATTACCGAGGAGACCAGTCTTACGTCCGGTGCACAGCAACGATGCTGGGGAAAGCCCAAAAACAAGGGCCCTGTGGTTTCAACACCCTTAAGGAAAGCGCTTAAACAACAACGGCTCGGTAAACAGGCGACAGAATGAATGTGAGAATGTGTGGAACTGTGCGTGTCAGCAGATGAAAATGTGAGCTAAGCAACAGAATAATAATAATAATCATCATCATCATCAATGTGATGTAGGACCGTGAGAGACACCTGGGGGAAACGGACCTGAAAGAACGGAGAAGGGTATGGGGAGATTTATAAATGTACAGCCTGCAGGTGATTAAACCACAGCGGCTACTACTCAACAAGAAGCTGCAGAAGCTGATGGATGGGCCGGGGGCGACAGCCAAGAAAAAGACGGAATTAAAAGGAAGGCAACGCCTGCAAACCCGGGCATGAGAGGAAAGGGAAGAAGCAATGTCGCTGCAGATGGGGGAGGCGTTTAGGAGAAACGTCCGAGATGTTCCAAGACAGATGACGGTAGGAGATTCATGACACATAGAAAATAGGAGGGAGACTTTTTAAATATATATATTCATAGCAAAGGGACACATTGAATAAAACAGCAGAACGGACATCCAAAGGCGGGGAGGGAACAAATGAGAGTGTGGGTGGGGCAAGGGATACGAGGCGAGGCGAATCGGCCAGGGTATGGGTAGCGGTAAAGAAAACCCAAAGCACGAGTCCTGAGCACAAGTCGATAAATCAAGCCGGCAGGCCTGATGCCGAGACCATTTACACTGATCACCCTCCACACACACGCACACACACGCATGCACACGCACGCACACACACACGCACACTATGTCCCAGACACCTCGATGCACCCAGCCTGGAACTCTGGGATGCCCGTTGAATTTGTACTCCTGGGTCCCAACAGTGCCCACATCAGACAAAACACAATGTGGCAACATGTAAAAATACACAGTGTCTATGTAATCCTTCAGTGGCTGGGTCGGGGGGGGGGGGTTTGAGGTGGATCCATGAGGCAGATCCTAATGCCGGCATATGCGAGCAAAGCAGGAGGGGGGGGGACAAAAAAACCTGAGGAAGATGCCACATGCGTCACGCGAGCGTGGGTTTGCGCGGCGTGATGGCGTTTGCAGACAGGAACACGCTCCGGCGCACTTTCACGATTAATGAGACTGAAAATAGCATTTATTAGCCTGGTATCAAGGCAAAAAGATAGATCTAGCTAGCTAGGAAAAAAAGAGCACTAACTTCATTTGCAGTGATGCCCCAAACCCTAAAATGTGTCTCTTACTGGGGAAGCAAGGCTTGGCGGGAATCCGCTGTGTAGATGAGCTTGATACCGCTGCGACGTATGGCGGCGGTAGTGTCACGCCGCATTAGCTCACCGGCGTCCACGACCCGCACTGAGAGATGCCACACACTTGCAGTCAGTTTCCTCCAGGCGGATCAGTCATCTATATGCGACACTGGGACAGAGAGGAGGGGGGGAGAAGCCGCGTTTTAACAATAACACCTTGACGCTGACACGGCTCGTATAAGTAATGACTCTTCATTTTTCACGTGTTGCCTCTCATTTATATTTCAGCAGCACACACGCTTGGATCAGAGAGATACAGCGAGCGGCCGACGTCTTCAAAATAATGAATCATCCGTTACGGATGCTCTCGCTCTCTTCTCACCGGGCGCCTCACTCGTTAATCAGGGGACATCGCCGACTATCTGACTATGTGTTCCGCTGCACAGATCCGACCCGTGCTCCAGCCGCCCCGGAGTGTGTGACCCCATCAAATCCCGCGGGGCCACACATGAGGCGGTAAGCCACGAGATCGCATGATGTTAAATTATGTAGGAGAACGGTGAGTATGTAAGTTCGTGCAACGATAAAAGAAAAAACAAAAAAACTTTTGAAGAAACGATGCTTCTCTTTTCTGAGTGTTTCTTAGGCTTGTAAGAAAAAGCTTCCGAAGAATTGTCTGTGAAAAGGTAGCCGTCCCACCACTGAGGTTCCAAGGCAGCATGCATGTGTCTGGGCACCGCAAACACAAACGTATCATGAGAGGTTACTAGTTAATCTTTTACCATGATTTTGTTTTTCTATGGTTTACTACAAATTTACTTACTCATTTATGCAAAAGAATCAGTTTTTTACCTAATGGTATGTTTTTAAGTAGTCTTTTTATTAACTTACTCCTTTCTCATAAATTATGCATAATCCTTAAAATGCTCAGCCTGAACCCAGACCTAATATCAAAGTACAAAGACATATTACATGCATGTAAAATGAATTTGTATAACAGGTGCTTTAGGAAGCAAGTATCAATCTTAATCACTGATGCTTGCAAAAAGGGTTATTGTGCTTGCCTGTTAATTTCTATGCTACTGAACTGGTAACTATAGTGATCTTCCCGATCCCATTTAGGGACATCCATCCACCCACAACCACTTATCCAGTACAAAATCCCGGTGAGCCTGGAGCCTACCCCAGAACGCACTGGGCATGAAGCAGGGAACAACCTGGATATGATGCAAGTTCACCACAGGGCACATACCATGGCTAATTTACAGACACCGTCAGTGATTTGGACTGCAGGAGGAAACCCTTTCTATCATGGGGGAGAACATCTCACACACAGAGCTGGGGGCTGCGATAGAACCAGCAGCCCTGGGCGTGTTCCAGGTCAAGGTGCTAGGCACAAGCCACCATGCTGCCTCAGAACATCTTACTATAATTAATTATACCCCATTTGGAGAATATCACAGAACATCTGAGCTTCCTTTCAAAAGCAGAACGATTCTGAACATCTTTACCCGCACTGATGTGCTTTAACTCCTTTGTTGTGCTCTTTTGTCTCCTTCGACATCAAAGCTGCTGTTTGCAGCTCGGTGTTTGCAAGATTCCCCTTTCATGACGTTCCAGACGAATCAATGCGCTTCCTTCCAACCTTAAAGCGTCCCCCGTTAAGAATACTTTCAGTCGGGGGACACGTTTAATGGATTACACGAGCATAAAGCGAACCCCACGCGCCGTAATCCGTAAACCGGAGACGGCGCAGCGAAGTCCCGTGGACCAGGAGAGCTAACCGTACCTCGCGTGCGTGGCGCGTGCCGAGGGGTTAATCCGCAGCGGCGGTAAAGGCTGTCGAAACCTCCCGGAGCGAGTTCGCTCGGTTTATGGACCAGAAACAATGTCCTTATCTACGTTTCCAACCTGCCTTTCAATTTAGGGAATGCCAGGGAGGAATTTGCATGTCAATCACCGAGGCGGCTGACATTTAAAAAGGAGTGAGGAGCACTGGTATGAAATCACGGAAATTAAATGCAAACATTCAGCGCATTCTGGGGTTTTTTAAAATATATAAATAGAAATTCCTTTGCATTCTTTCCGGTGGATTTCTCAAAAGTTAAAGAAGATGACTTTCCTTAATTAGGAACCCAGTACCAGGGGACGTTTCCTCCATTTGCAAAACATAATAAATGATATGAGCTCTTTTCGATTGTAATAAAAGAAAAGCACGCCGCCTCCTCTAAGGGACGTATGAATTTCTGGAATCAACATATCACGGTAGGGTTCGCAGATTTCTTTTGACGCTGAATGACTGTAACATATATATACACACACGACGGAGCAATATGTAATAACGTGAAGACAGTAACATCCAGGTTGCCCAGCCTAATGATTTGGACTGGAACGGCTAGATCGAAGTGGAAGCCAGACCTGAAGGGCTCTAAGCCTATCTTGGCAGGGTGACCTTCCGGATGGTTCCTGGATCTCCATAACATATTTTAAAAAGGGGGTTAGGGGCTTCGCGCAGGGGCCCGATGGCCTTAAACGAAAAGGAGAACTTCCAGTCATAAGCACAGAATCCTAACACACTGAGCCACATACGATCCCCTCAAAAGCAAGTTTCAGATGGGCAACTAGAAATGAACACAATTGGATGTCATATAACTCTTGAGCTCCTGTATAGAGGGTGGGCAACAGGCAGATTGAATGCATATAACACCATAATAATGTTTAATCATACATTGCAGAGAAATCATAGAGGGCACCTCCACCCTCAAGAGCAAGATTGAACAGCGAGCAGCTTCAAGGCCTAAACAGCAGCAGACAGGCAATTCCTGGCTCTGTAACAGGATGGTCGCAATGACATCACTAATCTCAGAGACTGGCTTCTATACCTCCCTCCTTCAAAGGTAAGCACCTCCTTCCCAGCTCACTTGTAATTGCGTCCTCATAGCCAACTGTGTTCCATATTGCTAATTTAGTTCAGTAGGGTTGACAACATTGGTCAACTGGCTGTTCAGTTCGAGACAGGTCTGCACACACATGCACACACATATACATGTAACAGTTTTACCTTGTAAATAGTCTGTTGAGTTTGCAGACTACCGCAATGCTTTTGATGTAGCTAACTTTAGGTTTATAATGGAATAATACAGATTTCTTGCGTAAGCTGCTAAGTGTGAGTGTCACGCAAGATACATGACATTTGGCAGCCCTGGTACAGGGTAACAGGTTATTATGTTTTATTTATTTAGTGTGTTAATTTATTTACTATGTTATTTAGTACGTTTATTTAGTGATATTATCTAAAGCAATGTACATAGTGTTGTTTTTGAGAGAGCAGGATCAGCCGATCGCTGAAGAAATTGATGCCCAACAGTGAATTCATCCTGCTGATTGCAGGTTTTGAAACGACAACCTTCTGAACACAGGCATAATGTCCTATCCCCCTGAGTCACACACCATCCTTGCCAGCTAGCACAGGTTGTGAGGTAGGGAACACCCAGGATGGGATGCCCATCTATTACATGTCACGCATGGGCAATTTAGAAGCCACACTGACTGATGGTATGTTTTTGGGCTGCTTGGGAAAACGACAAGCCCATAACACAGAGAGAACATACAAACTCAACAAACACACACACAGAGCGGGATTGAAACCCTCAGAACACTGGAGGAATGAAGCAAAAGACCTGCTGTGTACAATTTAAGGCTCAACTGGATATATTTAGCAATACTGCCCGTAGCCACAATAAAAATCCTACATGGCTCTGTGTACAACAACATATAAATGGGCCGAGAGTCTAAGCAGAAGCCATGTGGATCCAGGGGTTCAGAAGTGTCTCCTAAGCAACAGGAATGAAACACAACTTGGTTATTTAGTTTTAATCCTGCAAATAAAACATTATTACGACTCGATCCATATCGACAGAGGTGTACGACGGAGGCATAAAGGCACGACTGGGATGCTGGGATTTCGGGGGCGGGAAGCCAGGGGAGGTTAATGTAGGAGCCCCGGTCGCCGCCGCACCTTCGTAGTGGCATTCAGATAACAGACAAATGAATGCCCTCTGCCACGTCCCCCTATAATGGGCCTTTTAATTGTTTTTTTATTAATGAGGATGACATTTGGGTAGTAATCTCCTCAAGCCGCCCCCCTCCCCACCCAAATGACACAGACAGGGTGAGGGCCGCCTCCTGTTGCTATCACGACTGGGTCTTTCACCGCTCTGACCTCAAACCGCACCATTTATCGCAGCAGGAGGGGATTCAGATGAGGGGAAAACAAAAAAAACTACTACTTGTTTGATCATTTAATTACACAGCTGGCTTTGTGGGTTTTAAATCTTACTCAGAGGAAAGCTAAGGTCTTACCGTCCACATTATTCTGAAATGAAAGGCTGTTCGCCTGTGAGGAACAGCGTTGTGCCACAGCAACTTAGACCAAGCAATGTTTTCATTAGTGTGTAGAAACTTAACTGCCACCCTGTACTGGATAAATGGATGGATGGATGGATGGATGGATGGATGGATGGATGGATGGAGCAAATGTGCCTGTATCCATCTTGCAAACAATGCCCATAAAAAATGTCATAGGAATTTTATAAACATTGTCACATAGGGGCAATTCCAGGATTTTTTAATGTGGGGTCATAAGAGGGGCCACAATCCATAACAAGCGGACAACCTTATCATTAGCCAATGATATGATTTGATTCTGTGAGTGACAGGGAGGGGTACGCCAGGGGCCAATCAGCTTTCTGGGGCCATTGCTCCGTGGTCATCCCCTCACTATGCACTCTTGGTGTCACATGACCATGAGGATTAGGTTTTCTAATGAGACTGCATAAAAGAAGTTCAGCCTTTCCTCAGCGTGCCTTTGCTCCTCACACGTGGCATGAGGTGTTCAAGAATGGAGGCGTGACCAGTGCCGGCAGGGCCGCAGCCAATCAGAGCAAATCTCAAGTGTTAGTCCTCTGAGGACTTCCCATTCCTCGGAAGACCCGGGGGCCGAGAAACCAGACATGCCTCCGCGTCAAAAACCCAATAATGTCGAAAACAAAATTACCATCTAACAAGTAATGTTTTTTCCTCTTACGTGCACAGAAATGTCAGTATAGACTTTGCTTGACATTTATAGTTGTTACATCTGACAAAGGTCGAGACTGATGCTGAAAAAGTGGATTGAGCATTCGGCACTGTGACTTGCGGGGGGTCCTTAAAATACCGAACATGGGCGAGACACTTGACAAGCAGGGAGGAACCAGAGCACGTTGGTCAAATGAACTCAATGCCAATCAAAATGTGCTTGCCATGTCTACTTATTTTTAAATAAGGCCTTCAAAATAAACGGTGTCAGTTTCCCTATGTCTAATTAATGTTTGCTTAGGTATGTACCTCAATGAGTGCTATATATATAATTTTATATGACAGTCTGGGTGTCACAGAAAGCCTTTTCTTTATTCTTAAGAAAACTCTTTCTAACTCCTACTTATCGCCCTCTAAAGACGTGGAGGTCAAACCGCAGTGGCAAAGGTTTGGAGACAGACATACCAATGTTATGATGTATCACCGGCCTTAATCTTAGCTGATCTGTATAATAAATGAACTCCTCAGTGTCACTTCCAAGTCATGATCATCATGTAAAGACTTCATACTCTTCACAATGCACCCAGCGTAATGTTGAGAAAGAAACTGTAATCCCCCCCACCCACAAGCCACAGGAAGCTGCAGGTTAAGGTGTATGTGTGGGTGAGAGTCAACTTTAAGATGTTCGTCTCATTAGCAGCTGTCAGGGAACTAAATAAAAACTCATTAGGACAGCGAAAGCTACTCTAATTAACTTATTATACCATAAAACATGATAAGTGATGTCACTACTGGAAAAAAAATTATTTAAAAAAAATCTGTGGCATTTCTTATACTGTGTAGAAAAACATCTTAAAACTTTCTGCAGCAGTATCTGTTTATCAAAAGAATAATTATTTCTGATCCATTATTCATCCCCCCCCCCCACCTATAAAGTGAAGTGTTTAACATTGCACTTTAGACTTTAAACATGAAATGCTCCACACTTCCTTGGTTTCCAAACACCGGTATCTCTGATCCTTGCTGACTATGACATCAGGTAGAAGTTCCTGTGTACACTTTTGTTTGAAATGTCAGGTCTGACATTATGTGCTTCCTCCAACTGAGTTTAGAGGTCTCCAAAAACCTGTAAGTGCTGATAATTTTTAACAGGAATGGATGAAAACAAAAGCTAAAGAACCCCCTAAAATATTAGTGCACAGTAGGGGGGGGGAAAACAGCCAAACCGAAATGGGTTAAGCGGGGGAGCATAGCAGTTTCTCCCGACACCCGCTAAGCGCCCATTCTGCCAAAGCCACACTTGCTAATGAACGCATCATTGACTCAAAGGTTGACGTGCATCTAGGATTATGGCCATTTAAATGGGCGTTTAGGGTGTTCTGAGATCCGTGTCTTTGCGTCATGTCATTGACTGAATGACAAGCCGTCATATGGGACAGTTGCAGACCGCCAATGAGATATAAAAAATTAAGCATAACCTCAGTAACACATAATTAGTATTAATTACATATAATTGTGCATAATTAACAGTAAGACATTCCATAGGCCAAAATACAGCTAGAATATGGCAGCATATGGTCTATTACCATCATCTTCCCACACAGTATCTCTGCCACGTGAATGAGAAGCCCAATAGAAAAGCCAAACACAGACTCATTAAAGCCTGGGTTCTGAACCGTTTTCTGTGGCACGTACCCCTTGGCAGGCCTCTGAAGCCTTGGGGCCTTTCTCAGATTAATTACATGAAAATATCTGTGATTTCCTTTGGTATAAAAGTCACAGTAGAAAATGCTGAAGTTCGATTAGGCTTTAGGCACAAGAGAGACAAACATTTTGTCTTGGACCTCCTGAAATCCCAAAAACCCCCAGTTAAGAACAGTTACGTTGACCTGGGCTTGCGTTACTGTGGCCCATTGAGTTGTATTGGGCAGTTCTGTCCCACAATGTACAAATACGCACTCCAGCTTCTGTTAACTTTATATTATTATTGGCTACGTGTTACATGATTCCTAACAAAAAACAATAACAGCAGGCTGTACACAGCCTGAAACTATGCACCCTGTTAACAATATGCTGCCATTTGTACAAGTACAGAGAAAATCTTTAATTTTCTGGTTGGCTCAGCGAGTCAGGATGCGTCCATGATCGTCAGTTCAAATTCCGTGGTCCCTCCAAGAAGACCCCTAACTGCAATCGCCTCAGGGACTGACTGCCCCTGCTTTTATAACTGTATGATGCTTTGGATAAGAGTGTTAAGTCAAATAAATAAATAGTTTCACATATCCCATCTAATTTTCCTATGAGACAAACACGCACGGGTGAGAGCACAGGGTCAGCCATTTATCGAGGGTCCAGCACTGATATAATCTCTCTGACAGTGATGGGATATGAACTAGGAAACTTGTGGTCATGGGCACGGACCTGCAGAGCCACTCACTGATTCCCAAACAACCAGTCAATCAACTGCTACCTACTTTTACTAACCCTCTCCCATTCCTGAGAGATTGCATCAGTGCATTTAAAGCACCTGTTTATAGTAAGCAAAAAACCTGCATATTAATGAAACATTAATAAATAATTATGAATGCGGATAAGAAAGTAAGCTTACACCAGCTATCTGTACACTAAAATCGGAGTAGGGGTCCTAAAATCATTCAGGTACTTAAAGCGAATCGCTTTTGTGAAGTGTCCTGTGCACAGCTCGTTTCCGATAAAAACCTTCCTCCAATTAATTATTTCAAAAGACTAGCTGTGCCTCTTCTTTCTTAGGCTTTGAAAACAATTTACATCATGTCCAAAACATCAGGAAAAAGCACTAACTTGAACTGGAATGATCTAGAAGACCACCTGGTTTTCTAGACCCATGGGATGGGAAAAATGGCACAAATACCGATAGCTAAAAAACGACTCGGAAAACAGCACATCAGTAGACGACAGAATGGCCCTTTTAAATAATAAATAGGATAATTTAGCACGTGTAATTAAGTATTCATGTGGAGCCAAATGGATGCGACGTTCCTTCTTGTCTGGGCAGAGTAGTGGGATGGGAGGTGGAAAATTTGAGGGGGGGAGCTCACTTTTCAGTAGCTCAATCACTTTTATTACTGAAAGGGTCTGCAAACAAACAGCTGCTGAAATGTCAGATGTTAATGAGTCCCAGCGACAATGTGCTAAACCGTAGTATTCGCTCTCTCTCTCTCTCTCTCTCTCGCTCTCTCTCGCTCCCTTTTTTAGGTGTGCAGTGTAATAATCCCCAGTAATAATCCCATCTTCTGGTCCACTAACATCAGGGCAGGCCAAAGTGCAGCAGGTGGCCATTTGTACCACTTATCGCCCAGGCTGTGATGACTGGGAGCGAAAAGCAGTCTGACTAATTCCAGCCGGCCTGCATTCCCCCCACTCCCCCACCCCCCGTGAAAGGTCGGTCCTCAACTGCAGTGAGCATTGACCCCTTTTTTCCATATTCACTGACAAATTACCCCCCCGGTCACGGTGAGCGCAGATGAAAAGGCGCAGATATGGTCTCTGATTGAGTCCTCCCACCATGACAAAAAAACACGACCAGCTACCATTTGGCGACAGCTCCCCCGCGCTCCATGTCCAGCCTACGGCTCCAGTCCCTGTTTCCCGAAAGCCATTTAACAAATTAAATATGATTTAATTCCCTGAAAAAAGAAAGGGCAGAATCAGCAGCATTTAGAAAATAAAGTAGATTGTGTAGCATGAGGAATGCTGTCATATTTTTTAAACAGGGACTGAGAAAACAGGACAGATATTCAGAGGACAGTATTTCACTCTTAATGCTTGTTGTTGTTCTGCATGCTGGACGCAGAGTTTCTTACAGCTTGCAGTTCAACAATAGGAATTTTTTATTTTTTATATCAAGGTACAACAGCAGTATCCTTTCAGGATGCTGTTGTCCAGCTTAAGCAGCCCAGTAACTTAGTACATATCCTTTTTTCAAGAATTCATTTTTGATCTAGCACAATTAAAGAAAGTAATTATAGCACAGTATAATCACTCCCCCACCCAGCACCCCCCCCCCGTCACACACAAAACATGCGGTGTACTAAACTCAATCAAATAGCCCAACATAATTATTAAGGAATAAAGACTGACTAATTATAAACGCCTCACCTACCTGCCCGAAAACATCCTTTGTATTAAAAAAATCAGGCCATTTTTAACAAACATTTAATTCAATTATGCAAATAAGAGAAGAAAAGAATTGAAGGGACATTTTTAGTTATTAGATATTATAGGGTGAATATGGGCAGGAATCCTATTGTGATCTCTCCCGGTGTAACATTAAAGACATGGGATGATACAGCCTCATCGTGGACCGCAATTCATCTCCCCGACTCGCAGCCCGTGTGCTTAGCAAATGTCAACAGAAAATCATGCACAGGCAATCTTATTTGTTCAAGAATTGCTCTGGGTCACCGCAATTCACGCCGGTGTCCACGGCTCTGCTCTCAAAAGTCCCGCTCTGAGCTCGGAACATCAGCCACAGCACCTGTGCTTCACAGGCCATAATAAATGACAGCTGGGAGAGCCTCCCCCCCTACCCTGCACCCTCTTTTCAAATGCATCTAATAGGAATTGCCAAGAAAATGTCCATGATAAACCAGCAGTCAGATGGTATAAGGAGTGAATTCTGGGTCTCTGTGAAACCTACGTGTCTCGCACCTCTAGTGGAAATTCCATCCAAAAAAAATCTGTCTCAGTAAAAAGTAACTATAAACCGCATCAGTGCATCAAGGTCTAATCTCAGGTGTAGCGACAGGAGCCATCTTGGCTCGTCGGATGTAAATCACGTAGGGACGACAGTACCAATGCCCAGCCTCCTCGCTGATTTATTCCTAAGTCCGCCCAGTCGCTAATATTTAATTTCCAAATGAGAAGGTGGCATAATTCAAAAGCGGTCGTTAGCCACGGGAACACAGTGACTCGCTAATGCTAACGTCGGCAGCATGGCACTGACACAGCTGACATGTGGCCACCCTCGCACTTCTCCTCTGTTTATTCTTTTCACTGAAGAGTAAATGCACCGAACAATCAGAGTCCACCTTGATATCCAATATCGTACCTCACAGGCACGTCGGGAAAAAAACCAAAAAACAAATAAAACTGAATACCAATGTTCGCGGAGAGACTCAGAAGATGAGAGTCATCGCCAACTAAGGAAAGACCTCAGCAAACAGCATGTCATCGAGCCAAAGTGGAAACTCGACGCAAGGGAAGACAGGAGCCGGAATCTTCCAGAAGCCCATTTAAGACTGAAGAATTCACACCTGAGTCATTAAAGACAGTCACAGAAATAACCTCAAGGTGCACCCTATTTCCTTCTTTTGCCAGTGACTTTGTCTAGTATAAATAGTTAGATATATTATTCTTACACAAGACACCCAGTACCTCTTGCTGAGTTGTAAAGTAACCGGAGGTAGGGGAAGTGACCCGATTAAGCCCAGGTACCATATAAAACCACCCACACTTTTCCTAGAAAAAAACACATGGGGAAAGCCAGGGAGATTTGTTTGTTTCTCAGCAAATAGTCACATGATTGTATTTTTTACTTGGAGTCAATCAAATGCTTTGTTTTCTAAGAACAGGAGGTACCATTGAGAGATACCATTTTTGTATTTTGTATTTAGTATTTAATTGTACTGTTTTCTAGATAAGTGTCCAGAGCTAGAGCAGGACACAGAATTTCACATTAACTCTCAGTCGTGATACTATCACATTCACACCTAATGATGAGTACACATCACTCACGTAATTTCCCCTCCACCGAGTCAAGGATGGCTTTACCATATGGTCACTGCAGACCAGCTGAATGAACCTTGCATTCAGCATTAAGCTCAGAAATCCCAGAAAAGCAAACTGTACTGATCTTGAGGTCAGTGTGATCTGTGAGTCAATTACTACCATTTCACGAAATGCAGTGAATGAAAGTGCTTGCCATTATATATAACCTTTCAATAAATCTGGGTTTTTGTTTGTTTGTTTTTTTAAGCCAGTATATCAGTCAGACTCCTATAATTTAAATGACTTGGCCTTGATAGAAAGATTCCAGAGATTCCATATTGTACACGACTGAAGACTCTGGGATATTTTGACACGATTACCAGAACATCCTTCTCTCAGGTATCACGGTCTCCCCTCTCTGGGGATTGTGGGCCACTTGGAATGGTCCTGGTGACAACCCAAGGAAGGTGTGGGAGGCAAAGCCGAGGACAGGCAGGGACGCCATCCATGGGGCTCTCCTGCAGCCTGGGATTGTCATCCTAATTGCAGAAGCTGTCTCAGGTACAACCAATTAAGCCAGGCTGGAAATCACAGGCACTGCCGATCCCGCTCTTTGCCTGGATGAATCTATGATATTAAAATACAGCACAGCTTTTGAAAATCTGGATTCAGTGTCATCACAACAATATATAATGATCTTTCTTGAGAATACTGTGTACTTTGCTGGGCTTTGCAGAGGATTTTATGTGAAAATAAAGCCTTTATTTTATTCCCATGGGTTTCTGCTGGATGATAAAGCATTTTTTAATCAATGAAGGTCTGGGGTACCAGCTGTAGGAGACAAGAGAGAGCAGTACCTTAGACTACTGACTCGTTCCATATAAAAACAGTCCCCTAAATACCCAAAGGTTCACGTACACTTAATCATAGCATGTATTCAACAATGAATTGCACAGTTTTAAAATGTATAGGTGCTTTTAGGTCAAAAAACCTGCAAAAAGACAATTTTCTCAGCCACTAACATATCAAGGTAACTCAGCAGTAACAGCTCTTTAACTCAGCAATTGAGCTTTTCTTATTACAGTCTTGCAAAACCTACCGCTCTAGCATAAGTTTGGCTATTTCTGACTGCCATTGTGCCATCAAACCAGTTGTATTCGGAGAGCTTAAACACCGGATGATCCTTTTTACAGCTCTGCATTTACTCACAGTTAATGATATCACAAATGGTCATGGGGAAATTACTGTAGGATCCGATGGACTCAATTCTGACGGTTCTGGGTTCATACCAAACCTCGCATTTGCCACACATTCAGCATATTTCTCGGCCTATAACAGTGATTCTCTAGCCTGGCCACAGTCCACCCATCTTTAGACCTGATTTTATACCTTGTCAACTAATTATAAAACCCTTGATTACCTGGGCCTGGTATGTAGGTGGGCGTTTAGAACAAAAATGCAGACTGATTGTGGGGGGCTGGGCCAGGGTTTGAGAAGCAGTGCCCTGTAAGATCTCTTTCCCACTGGATAAATATGTCTCCATCATGAGAAATGTGCAAATACATGCCGAAGAGACCGAACAGCTAATATGGCGTTAAACGATACTAGCTATTCAAACACGCACAATGTGTTTGTGTTTGAACTGAATTTATCGGTATTTCACAAAGAGCAGGAGAGAGCTCATCAATTAAACATGGATGGAGAGGAAATGTAAACATTATTATGGAAAAAAACTATAAGTGTCACGCCCACAGGGGCGGACCCGACGGGTGCGGACAGCCCCAGCTCAATCACCACCCCTACATAAGGGCAAAGTGGAGCTCTTCCAACTTGCGAAGTATTGAGCTCATGACTGGTCTTACTAAGCGATTCTCTATCTTCCGTCTTCCACTGCTCCCGCTCCTTACCTGTCTTCCTCGTGTGCGCCCCTTAACTCCTGCTACTTACCTCCTCAGCCCAGTTCCTGTCCTTGATCTGTCCGTCCCGCTGAGCCCGACCTCCCGTGTTGACCAGCCCTCCTATCTCCCTGTCCCGCGTGTGTGTATCGGACTGACCCTTCGGATTTCGACTCACGCTTCCGGACTTCGACCATTCTCTCTGCTCGCCGCCTCTGGATTGGTCTGCCTGATCGCTTTCTCCCGGGCTCCCCGGAGATCGGGCCTCGCCCCGTTTTCCCTTACGGAGCTTACGGCTCCCTCTGAACACCCACTGTTCAGCCCAATAAAACACGTCCTTCCCCGCATTCCTGGATCCTGGTCTCCTTGCCTTTCCCCGCGTGACAATAAGCGTCTGATATTTTTTTTTCTTTTTAAAAGATAGTGACTAGTGCTGTTTCCTCACATTTTCCCAGTTTGGAGTGTTTGAATCCCGTCCTGATCCTGCATTGGGTTCATATGTTATCCCTGTGTGATGCAAGCTTCATACAGAAATAAAAAAATATATATTGTGCATGACCCTACTAAGGAGGATAGATAAAACTTTAAATATTTAAATCTCTGTTAAGTCTCTTAACCCAGTCTTCAAAGATCCCAGACAGGCTACATGTTTTTGCTCCCTTCCAGCTCCCAGCCAATCAGGAACACTGAATACCTTGCAGAGACATGCTGGGAGCTGGGAGGGAGCAAAAACATGGACTGTCTGGGGTCTCCGAAGACCGGATCGGGAAACACTCATTTAAATATTGGACAACCTTTGCCTAAATTTTGGAAATAACATTGTAATCCAAATGCTACACTGTATCATTTAACACATGTAAAATTCTGTTCCAAGTGCACCATAATCAGATGCATTTTAGCAAAAAAACAATCCTTAACTGCCACGTACAGTACCTGGAAGGGCATTCAAAGACAGTCCATACTCTCACAGCTGAAATTCAGTTTAAAAGCATTTCTATCCACAGTATTCCTGAGTTCGCGCCATTACCCCTGATTCATAGCGGAAGACGGTTTTTTTACTTCCGCTTGCGCTGTTGTTGACAGTTGCGGAGTTACACCTTCACTATTGATAAAGGTTTCTCACTGCAG
>JAODLC010000047.1:6431050-6442487 GCA_026781145.1 Hippopotamyrus pictus
AGATTTACTTCCATATGTGTCCTCATCTGACATAATATTTTACATTATCTGATTGAATTATTTTGCTAATCTGTAAGATGTACCAAAATGGCATGATTTTGTTTGAGTTAGCGGGAGAATAAGTCTTGTATATACGTATATAAAAAATGGAATCCTGTAGTTAGTTCTGTGAGTAAAAGCAAGACGAGAAAGCAGAGAATAAAAACCATTTTCTGGATCCTCTGCCTGATACTTCCATAATATGGAAAACAGAGCTGAGATTGCTACATAATCAATATAATAAAGCCTATAAAATCACGTCTTAGCATTGCAATTAATTCCAAAATAATTACAGTAAAATCCCGTTATTGTCACAACGCGGGGAATGACGGAGCAGGAAGGTGAATATCCAAGCAACTAGGTTTATTACGCAGACTCAGGACAGACAGCGACACATTAATGACAGAACTCGGGAATACTGACTCAGACACGGACTGAATACAACAGACAGGTTGAACTTAACAAGCCACAGGTGATCACAATCGGGGAATCACACGAGGTGGGCGCAGCACACACGAGGATCGGACGGAGCTGGGCGTGACAGAACCCCCCCCCCCAAAGGCGCGCACACCGGGCGCGCCCAAGGGGAGGCGACGGACGAGACGAGGGAACCAAACCTGAAAGACAAAAGCAAAAACATCAACGGGGAACAGAGAACAGAACGGAAACACAGAACAGGCACAGGGGCAGAAACCAAGACAAGACCTGACAAAGAACAGGGAACGCAGACAGGCACACCAGAAAGGGAGACACAGAGGGCACAGAGAACAGAGGAACCACCTCTGTGAGTGAACACCGGAGAGACAGAGGGACAAGGAGCAGGAACAGGAGGAACAAAGGGATGAGGAGCCGACGGCGCAGGCCCCGCAGGCAGCCACCGAGCCACAGCCAGGGGCCGAATGGGCGAGCCAGGGGGCAAGGCGGGTGGGACCCGGGCCCGACGCCTATGTCCCCTTCCCTTACGGGACACCGAAAGGTGGGGTCCTGAGGGGCATCGGTCCTGGTGGGGCAAGGGAGAAGGAGTCCACAGAGAGGTCCCCGAGGGGTCCCACTCAAGCTCCTCCTCCTCACCGGAGGAAGGAGCCAGGTGTTGGTTGTCCGGGACCTCCTCGGGGACTAGAGTCAGAGTCTCGGGCAGGGCCGCAGGCGGTGCAGCCGCGGGCATGGCAGCCACCGGCAGGGCCGACGAGCAGGGCTGGACAGGCAGGACAGGCGAGTCGGGTACCTCGGACGTGCGGTCAGCAGGGGGCACCGCGGGCAGAGCAGCAGCAGGCAGTGCTGCAGGCAGAGCGGCGTCCTCGGGTGGCGCCGCGGGCAGAGAACCATGGGGATTCGGGGAATCGCGTCCCTCACCGCGCTGATCCCCTTACCAGCCAGGCGCGCCGGTCTGTAGTTATAAGCCTCCAAGGGAGGTGGCTTCTCAGGGTGGAAGCTGACCGGACAGGCAGCAGCGGAGTCTTCCCAGGCGGGGAACAAAGCGCAGGCTCCCAGGAAGAGCGTCTGGGCTTCTTCCTGCTGCACTCTGTTTTCCTTTTGCCTCTGCTTCCGGCTGCTTGTCGCGGAAGGCTGATCCGGCTCGGATGCCTCTCTCAGGCTCCAAGCGATGCGTTCCACTTTCCGCTGGGAGAGACACTCTCCCAAGCGTCGGAGGCACTTGCGTACCCTTTGAAGGGGGTACTGCTGCCCGGGTGGACCCTCCTCCATAAGGAGATCCGCGCCCCGGGTGGCCAGCTCCAGGGCCACGGGATCGTCTTGGTATTTCTGGCTGGGAGCGCCAATACACAGCCTCTTGCAGCAGACCGAGCCGTTAGTGCTCGGTCTGCCGCACTGTGTTTTTGCAGAGTTCTGTCATTCTGTCACGACGCGGGGAATGACAGAGCAGGAAGGCGAATATCCACAAGCAACTGGGTTTATTACGCAGACTCAGGACAGACAGCGACGCACATTAATGACAGAACTTGGGAATACTGACTCAGACACGGACTAAATACAACAGACAGGTTGAACTTAACAAGCCACAGGTGATCACAATCGGGGAATCACACGAGGTAACGAGGTGGGCGTGGCACACACGAGGATCGGACGGAGCTGGGCGTGACAATTATAGTGGACTCGCAGAATATCGGATATACAGTAACGTACAAGGTCCGCTGGTCCCGGCACCTTTAAGAACATGCAGAAAAAGCATCGGATATAGTGGACTCGCATATAAACAAATTTCGCTTATAACGGACAAACAATTTGGTCCCCAGGGCCGCTATTAGCTGTAGTTTTGTTCGGCTATAACGGACATGCAGGCTCCGCCTATAATTACCTGCACAGCAACAAAATTGATTAAGTACTGCTCGATAATTAAGGCGACTTTGTTTTTCTTAAAGAGCCGAGCCAGAGCGTTAATCAAGGGTAGTATTTTATATATATATATATATATATACACACACACACATATATGTATAAATATACAGAATATACTAATTTGATCACAGCTGGTTACAGCACAAAGTAATCGATTTATGTTGTTAGGAACGAGTGAAGGCTGGCTCTCGCTTTGAGTAACCGGAAGTATAAAACCAGACTGCGGAAGTAGTGGTGTGTCATGGCAGCCTACATACGCTCTTACAGAAACCTGTGGATAAGCAAGGTGCTTTAGGGACAGTCTTTTCCCCATTATAGCATGTTCATCACTCATTCCAAAGAAGCACCGAGGATCTCCTTCAATCACACAAGCCCCGCCCACACACTTAACCTTGACCGGCAAATTCAGCCATCACTAAATGTGAATAATTTAATTATTGCTTTGTTAAGATGACTGTTGGATGGGCGGGGAAATAATCAGCCCAGGTGAGGCATGGGGGGAAGGGCAATGACGGATCGGCATTCCCAAGCTTCCCTGCCCTCATTTGCTTTTGTTGTGCCCGTGAGCTTTGCTGATTGGTGAAAAGGCAAATGGAGGCGGGACATACAGACTCAGTCCCAACCATTGGCCACTTCCTGCACTCACCCCCTCTGCCCTCCACCGTATTGAGCCCTCTGACATCACCAATCAGAACTTCTCACCAATGTCTATGCGACTAATTTCCCAGGCACATACCAGCAATGCACAGCAGGGGGGTGGGCAGCCGTGCCCAGAGGGACCTCTCATCCAGGAGATACCACACACACATTCTGAATTAGAGTTAAATTTGGCGCCCTCCCAGGTCTGCAGACGGCTCTCTTTCTTTTCTCTCAAGTTCTCGTTCTCAGTATTTTCCTCAGCTTTCAGGTCAGCCCTGCAAGCATGATGGGCTCTTCAAAATGCACCTGATCCTCCCAAAAAAATGAATCATCAAGACTACAGTGATCAGACTCGTGTGTCAGTACACGGTCATAACAGCCCTTAAAACCTTCCAGTTGAGGGTTATGACTAATAGCAAGATAAAACCTCATGCAACACATAATTACCCATTCAGCACCCACATACACAAGAATCGGCATGCATACACATTCACACATCTGTATGTATGTGTGAAACAAAGATAATCAAAGCAGTTTTCATCCATATTTTATGTGCACCTCTGTATATTTAAAGAGAAAATACAAAATATGTATAGTGACCAAACGCGAAGAGGCAGTACCATCTGGGAACTAATTTTTCACACTTCTCAGATGTCTGTTACATAGATATTTGCCTGAGGCTTGTGTCAAAGTAAACAAAATCAGCACCAGCCATTTAGAGCAAAACGAGAGGTCAATGGCTCATTCTCAATCCCACATGCCCCCTCCATGACCTCTGACCTCTCTGAGGGACGAGGGCCATGCTAACAAGCAGCTAGCCGCAGCAGATTAAACTATGGTTTTGCACTTGCTGTGCCTGTCCCTGTGTGTGTGGGAGGGGCAGGCTAGGGGGCCCCCATCCTCCCACATATGCCAGACTCAGGTGTCCGGTCTACTAATGCCAATTAAAGTAGAAGCCGTACCCAAGATGTCCCCGCGAGATCAAGACCTTCCACTCTCTCTTCCCTTTTTTATCGGGGGGGAAAAGAAAAATCAGCTTCCTGTGTGGTTAAAAAGGGACGAGTTTTAAAATAGACACTGTTATGAAAGCCAGCGTGACACAAGGACAGAGCCAGATGACACCGGGAGTTCAGAAGTCCCCTTTTCAGGGCATACCATACACCGGGAGCGGGAAGGGCGGGCGAGGGGGTGACACAAAAAAATATATATTTTTAAGAAATTTCAGCAGGGACTGGATAAAGCAGCATACAGGTTTCTTGCACTCAAGCACAGGTTTGACATAAATTGCTTGGGGTTACTGGAAAAAAGCAATATACTCCTACAGACACCTGCAATAAGTAACAGGTAAGACGAATCAGGGGACTGTCACCTGACTTACCCTCCCAAGACAGATGGGCGCCTCCTGCCAGATCAGAATCACTATCCTTCATTCACCGAGTGCAAGGAACTCATCCTGCTATAGGTGATGACATATAACATACAATATACAAGCCCCCCAAAAAGTATACAGCCAGTATATAGATACATCATGTTTATATAACCTATATAGTAATGTCAGTCATATAAGCTGGAATCTAATGTGCTCCATAAAATTGTCCCAGCAATGGGATGAATTTAAAGAATATATAAATTTGTTAGTAAGAAACAGAGGCAGGTTCATGGATTCAGGCAAAAGGTCACACTCTGAGCTGTACAGATCCATGTGGCCGGGTCTTTTGGTCCATTCTCACCATACTCAGCACCGTCAGATGGGGGGGCAGGTGCTGACCACAGACACACAGCACTGAGCTTCCACATAATTACACGCATAACTGCAGGTATGTGTGTTAACAGATTAGAATCATAAGAGGTGATGCCCGCGGCCATGGAGGACAGCTCCCCCACAACAGGTTTTTTTGTGAATTAAAATCAGCTGCTTCAGCTGGCCAGAAAACAAATTGGGGAACAGAGACCAGGGACAAGAAAATCCATGGGACTGCAGTTCAGAGTGTGGGTGAGGTTACCAGGGGCTTGCATCACAAAGCAAGATTTGTTGTTTAGTTGGTTAACTTGGCACATTTAAGGTTCCTCAACTTCAATGGACTTTGTATCTGTTCACTTACATTGAGTTCAGACTACCTTAAATCCGACAAGTTATCTTATACCCGAAGTTCCAGCTTTGTCATACAAGCCTCAGAGCAGAAGGGATAAGTGGAAGACCAACACTTCACCTGACCCCCAGAGACTACACCCCCATCGCACTCAGAAACTCATTAATATTAAAACATCCTGTAATGATAACCGTTTCTCAATGCTGATACAAACCTGAAAATACATTAAAGCCATTTCACTGTTCACTGCTTTTTTAGACTGTGTAATACACTGAAGTATCTCTTCAAACAAGGGAATTTAACACTTCCTGTTTGCATCCTTTAATACTTAGGAAATAATCTGTCCAATTAAGAACTTGTATAACAATGGCTCAGTGGCTCATGCCATTAGCAATGTAGCCCGTTGCACCAACATGGGGTTGGGTTTGACTCCCGGCTGTTTATGAAGTTCGCTTTGTTCTGAGTTTGGGTTTCTTCTGAGACATTTTCTCAGGTGCACTAGTGTCCCTTACAGGGTCCCCTTCCTTGTGTCCTGTGCTTCCTAGGATAGGCCAATGAATGGGATACCTGTCAAACGGGCAGAGGTGGAAATTTCAAGTCCAGAAAGTAAAAATCCAGACTAGGATTTTGTTTTAACCAATCAGTTGAGTACTATGTGAACTATGACTCTTTATGCTCAACTGGTTGGTTGAAACAAAATCCTGGTTTGGATTTTTACTTTCTGGACCTGAAATGTCCACCTCTGCAAACGGGTATGGGAAGTGGATAGACAGATGGATGGATGGATGGATGGATGGATGGAAGTATTGGTGTCTCTGTCTCTTGGCCATAATGTGTGTCCCCTTCCTCGTGTCCTGTGCTTCCTTAAATCAGTTCTGGCTTCCCCACAGCCCTGTACTAGGTAAGAGGCTATGAAGCGTGCACATCTTCAGGTGATTTCACACTGACTGAGGCAGTTACATCCTCTTCTGAAGTTCTGGAGAGGAGAGAGCGAGCATGTGCATCAGGGAGAGGTGAAGCAGCCCCCAGGCCAGCGAATTTCCAGGCTGTTCTGTCAAACGGGCCGGTGGCAGCGCACCGGGGTTAGGCCCAGAAAGTGAAAGGCCGTGGAGCATGAGATTTCTGGTCAGCGGACTGGAATGCAGCCGGGGAGAGTAAATAAGAATAGTTATTGGAGGACGTGTATAAGGGCAGTAGATGGAAATGTCAAGAGGTCAAAGGTCGATGGCTGTCGTTGTTTATTTCTCAGTGGACGTTCCTCAAGACATAGAATCAGGACACGGCCTTGATGCCTTATTTCCATGATTGTATAAAGGAGGATTTTTGGAATGTGCATGGTGTGTTGGGGGGAGGGGTGTTTGTTGGGTGAGACTAATCGAATGTCTGCTCAAAAGGCACCAGTCTTCCGGGCACGTCACTGAAGGCTGTTACGATTGTGTTTTTTCAAGCTCTTAGACATTTTCATTCTCCTGAAAAACATTCTGCATGGAAAAAAAAAAAAAAAACGAACGTCAGGTTTCCAGGCTCCGCTGATCCCAAGAAGAGAGCGGAGATGGTATTCTTTTCTCCCAATCATTTGTGGATGAAATCTCCCTGCCTGAACTTTGATGTTCTACATTAATAACTTTCAGAAAAGCCGAATCTCGCTTCAGACTTGGCGCTCGGTTCGGTGGGGGGTCGTTTGAAAGGAATTTAACTCAGCTTGGATGTTAATGGCTGTAAATCTCCGCTCCGTGGCGCAGGCGTACAGGAAGGATTTTATATGTGCGTGGGCGGCCATACGCAGGCTTGTGCAGCCTCCGAGAGGTCACGTGTGAGCGTGTGTGCACACGCGTGTGCAACTGCACATCAAATCATGTGTCCCATTTTTTTGCTCATATTATGAATTAAATATATTATACCATAATTAGAAATTAATATATCACAGTAGAGAAAATCTCTTTTAAACCAATGACTAAACCCCACACCTAGTTGACTGAACATATCAATTTATCATATTTAATGGGCCTGGAGAATCTGTATCATAATGATCATAGATTTCAGTTTACCTGTGATATTTCAGTTTACCTGTAATATTTCGGCAAAATTTCTGCTGGAGTTAATAAACTAAAAATAATCACTTTATACAGGCAGCAGGATTTTGTTAAAAACTCCACTTTGCTACATATTGCATGTCTTTTCCCTTTGCAAACATCCCTGCTTGCTGCCATTTACGGCCATTACCACACGGGGGGATTAACTCGCGAAGGGTGTCTCAAACAGCAGCGTCTCCTCATGTACACATGATCATTCATCCTCCAATCGTCCAATCCCTGCGGTCTGACAGCTGCATCCGACTGAGGGTCCATCTGAGTCCCACGGCAAGATGTTTACAGGAGTGTACGTGTTACTCCTAATTAACCCCCCCAGCCACAGCGCTGAGGTGTAGAGAAAATAATCACCCTTTCCTTTCGTAATTATAAATACAGAGCCTTTAGAACCCCTACAGTGACTGTGTTTTTAATTTTGGAAACATTCTTCATTGTGATAAGATACTTGATACAATTCAATTTATGTAGTTTAATATATATGTTTACATAAAAACAGCGATAGAGTTTATATATATATATAGAGAGAGATAGTTTATAGATATATAGTTTATAGATATATATAAACAGAATTTATAGATATATAGATATAGAGTTTCATCAATAGATAGATAGATAGATAGATAGATAGATAGATTGATTGATTGATTCTCTCTTAAAGCTACAGTATACTTTCTCTCAGGGAACAGGGTATTATTTTTTAATGAACTAAAACCATAATATTATACGCCATTGTCTTTTCTTCAATAGATAACCATGCTCACAAACACTTCTACACCCATGCGGCGCATTCCTCAAATCATTTCAGTACACTTTTCAGCCTGAATTCCCATAAGCATTTTTGAGCAACAAATTAAACATTTACATTTTTACTGTGCAGCGAAGCTTAACATCTGTAAGGCTTCACAGCGAAAGCGGGAGCCCAAGGGAGACTCCTCCTCTGACAAATTAATACCTCTGAGAGGAGAAGCTGAATGGTGGCAATAAACTCATTTGTTCCCCCAATAATGAAGAATGACTCCCCCACCCCCCCAATACATCTGTGACTGTTGCCATGGTGACCCGGCCATACCCCCATCGTTCCTAGAAGTGCTCGACGCTCGCTCGGAGTCGTGCGTTTGATGTCATCGGAATTGTTCTCAGGGTTTTGCTGCACACACACGTGTGCACGTGCTCACACACACACGTGTGCACGTGCTCACACACACACAAAATGGAGGCAGTGCCGGTGTTTGTCTCCGAAGCCATTCACTCATTACTCTGCTTCCCGGTCTCTGGGCTGGAGAATGGCAACAATAGACCGAATTAGTCTCTCTCTTTTTTTTTTTAATCTTCCTCTGCTTCTTTGATTCACCCTTCAGTCAGAGCTGACCCTGTGAACTCCTCGGAAGTGCAGGTGCCCCACCTCAATTTATCTCCATGTTGTCATAGCACTTAGCAATTAGTCGTAGCGATTACTTAGCCTTGAAGTGTTTCTGGGCAAACACAACGCTGTCATGTGACAGACGGTCGGCATGTCCTGGCCCTCAGCACTGCGTACAAACTCAGTCGGGACAGGCAGCCCTGGGCATTGCCCCCCCCCCCCCCAGGGTCACCAGTGGGGCCTGGCAGGGAAGGGGCAGCTTCCAAATTATATCCACCGTCAACAGCATAGTATACTTTGATATTGCAGTGGACACAACTTAATAATTTAAACAAAGGTCTATTATTTGAGGGGGGGGGTGAATGAATCCAAATTAAATATTGGGGGTACACGCCCCCCTGGGTTCCAACCTGTAAATTACTTAATCTTTCTGGCAAATTGACTGACAAATGTTTTGAAGAGTGTTGTCCAATGGAGCAGGGGTGAAGAACCTGATCCATGGAGGGCCAGTGTGGGTGCGGGTCTTAGGGGTGACCCCACCATCAGCCAATCACAGTGGGTCCCCAGGATTGGAGTCGAGAATCACTGTTTTATTATTGGCGGATTGAGAGGTCATCACGAAAAGCTGCACCCACGGTGGCTCTCCATGGTACAGGTTCCCCACCCCTGCAGTACAGGGTGGCAGTAAGTCCAGAGCTGGTCCCGGTGAATCTCAGGGCATAGACCTGGGTACTGGCTGGGTGAGATGTCCGTCCATCGTAGGGCATACAAAGACACACTCAGCTAAGCTTCACACAAACTGCCACCCACCATGCCAAAAATGTTGAGATCTCTCTGACCCCCCCCCCCCAAAAAAAACACCCCTATTATTTTAAAGCTTCAGGAATGCAAAGGAAGCATGCGTTAAATTTATATGAAATGCATTAAAATCTAAAGAACACGGCAGGGGGAGATCCCAGCGCTTCATACTTAGCCAAGCGTATATTTTAATTTTCCTTCTCTGGCTAGGCCGCACCTCCTTCACACCTCGAGATCGCAAGAAGCTTTGATAAAGATCTTCCCGTAACGTTTAGGTGACTTGGGAGCCAAGCTGACAGCGAGTTCCGGGAATGCAGAGCTGGATCCAGGTCTGCATGTGCCCAGAGACGAAGAGAGTGAACTGAAGCGGACAGAGAAAATAACCATATGTGGCTGAAACAATTAGCCAGAGCAGACTGGACATAATTCTACAGCCTAGAGCTTTTTAAACATAGTAATGCTGTTCTAAGCATTGAAAACGACACACAAATAGCAGCATCTTGAATGTGGCACGTCTGAAATTGCATCCTGCTACCTGTATTACTGCAGGACAGATAAATAATCTCATTAAAATGGTCCCTTACGAAAAGACAATAAGGTGCATCACCATGATGTTTTACTTGGATGCTTTGGCTTATCTGGAACAGTTTTGCTAAAACGCTTCCTAACACTGAGCATTGAGTAGAGCAGGGGGAAGGAGTGCATGTGGAGGAGAGTAAAAGACCATTTCAGCAAGGCGAAGCTTGCATCTTTCAGGCAAAACTATTAAAACTGCGAGCGCATTACAACATCAAACATCTAAGAGACTCGTGCATAAAATATGCATGATATGTGTAGAGTAATACAATAACACTGAGAGGAAACAGTAAAATCCCCAAAGCTCTTCTGCTGACAGTGATTACCATACTGGCCTTGTGCTGTTAATATCCTACTAAGCTAATTTATCTGTACACAGTGCACATAGAGAGGCACGCCTGGCCCTGTACTTTATTTCTAATAATAGCGGAAGTGCGTAAATTCTCTCTGACATCTGATTTACATGATTACAGCCAAAGTGCGAGCCGGCGATATTTTTTAAAATTGGATTGCTCGCTCACTCCTCGTCCAAAGTTTTGATTCCACCGGATATTGCGGACAAGCCTGTGTTGTTGTTTCTGAAACGGCGCTGTGGAAAGCAAAGGTGGCAGGGCGGAGGTTGGCCCTCGAGAGAGGCCAGGCGAAGGAGGGGCACATTTCCGGGGTGGGTTTTTTACTTTGTGATTTGATTTATGGAAACACATAGTCATCCACAACAAAATATCACTATATATTAATAAAACCTCAATAAATCACAAAACCTCAATATTACACTTTCACTTCTAGCCTTAAAAAATGACAGCATATTATGTTCATATAAAATAGCATATTAAAACTACACACACACACGTACATACACATTATATTATTTATGCTTCAATTAAGACAACTAATTTAAAGTTGGTCATCGGAATTTTGTGAAATGATTATCCTCCTGGAGAATTGGGTAGCGTGCACTGATTAACACATTTTAGGAGACTTATTCATTTTAATTTCAAATAAATGGGATTAATATGCGTTATGACACGTCCCCGTTTATCGGTGACAAGCTCCAAAAAGGGTTTCTAATATGACATAGTTGAACAACATTAATGTTTTATTTCCCCACAAATGGCACAATTCAGCACCGGATGCACTTAGCCATCTTAGAATAATCTGTTTAATGAAACTTAAATAGGAAACTTCAACTCTTGTTGTAAGACTTAAATCAGGGTAACGGGCACTAAGTGAACACAGCAAACCAACCAGGCATGCAGTCTTTTTATCCGTCTGTTATATATGGCGGTGCAAGTGACTTTAGCTTGTGAGGAAAAAATAAAAATTAAAATAATTCAGTCTGAACAATGAGTCAGAACAGTGTACTCAGATAAAAATCTCCATCTTTCTATGCTCCAACCTAAAACAAGGAGACTTGGGAATTTTTACCACTATCCAAGTGTTTGGATGTGCATCTATTTAATTATTTTACCCTCTATCCCTCAGAAAGATAG
>JAODLC010000047.1:6452237-6467037 GCA_026781145.1 Hippopotamyrus pictus
TACACACACACACACACACACACACACACACACATACACATATGAAAAACTATGACATATATGTCAATGATGGTTTGACACAAAAGCACATTTATTTATGCAATTCTAATGTTACAGAATATAAGATTTCCACATGTGTTACAATATAATGTTGTGATGGATCATCAGTTCCAGAAAAAGAATAAAAAGATTTTGATGTCAAGCTGGACACAGATGGGCAGTGGCATTAAAAATGACACGAAAAGAAATTCACAACTGAAAATGGTAAAATGTAAGAAAAGTGTGCTTTGCACAATGAGTGCGCCAAATAAAAATGAACATTTCAAGAAAGCAGATTAGATATAGATATTCTGTCCTGACCTTCTGACCTTAGTCCAGCCTGAAAATAGCCTGAGTGTGAATCTGATCATTTAAGGAGGATTGATAGGCAAATGTCTCACAAGGAAATTAGTATTAGAAACAAAATCCCTTGGACTGGACTTTAGCTGCATTTGCCATGTCGATTAACACATTCAACTGAATGATGGAAAAAACCACTATATGTAAAAGTCGTCAAAATTTATTTATGGGATGTGCAAATGTGTACATCTCTGGTCAGAAGAGTGTGGGGGCTCATATGGAATCTAATCAATACCTGCGCTGCACATCAATGCTTCGTTATCTCTTGCCAGGGAAAAACAAAAAAAAACAGCAAAAATAATTCCACAAATGCCGTAGTATATAATTTAAATAAACTCTCTTAATAATGAATTGTATATCGGGCTTTAAGTTGAATAGTTAAACATGAGATAGCAGTTCTTTGGCATACCCGTCTGTTTAAAAATCAATACAGGAATTTCCACATATTGATCCCACTGTTGATGAAATAACGTAACGGCCTCTGGCTTATCAATATTAAACACAGAATCAGAATAGCAATCTGTCTGCAGCAGAATTAGATACAGTAAAGATCAGCATGGACTAGTTTATGAGAGACTTAAACCATTTTGCCATAAATCCATTAAAGTGTCTAAATGCCACTGTATTTTTGAAAGACAGATGAAAGAAAAACATGTAGCACAATGTAATTTCTGTTTAGAAAATTAATTACGCTTTGACAGAAGACACTTACTCTTTTGACTTATGTACTATGAATGTGAAGGCTGATTCATTCCCTATAGATATTTATTTGCTATAATTGTAATTATAATTACATTCATGACCTGATTTTTACTGGCGATACCCCGGTAAATCATGCGAGAAGTGTTGCGCAGTGATGCCTGGAATTCAAAAGCTGGGAAAAATGTCCCAAATCTGGTGCTGTGAGCAAAGTACGGGCTCTGAGCATCTTGTTTTGGTCCAGATATTATGGCTAGAAATGCCTCATTTTCATTTAGGCATTCAGATCGAACAAAACCCCCTCACAGAAGCAATGGATGGGAGCAATATTAGCATGAATTAGCATGTGCATTAGTATTAGCATATTAGCAACTTCATTCATTGCTTCAAAAGAGCCGAGTTACCGGCACTCAGGCACATAAATCATCACGGGCAAAAGACACATCTACATGTAGTAAGGTGATTTGCTCAAACTTTCACGTTTGACCTGAAAAGTTATGGATGTAGACCCTGACTCTTTTAAGTGCAGGTTCAATAAGAGCGCCACCATGAGGATGAGCGGGGAACTGCAACACTTCCCGACATGAGATGAAAAATGGGCATGGGGGCAAGACGGATTTTACCCTGGGAAGATGGAGCAATCTACTGAGAAAAGAGAATCCTAAGTCACACAACGTAATCTGTGCTTTTGTTAGAAAATGTATCTGCTGGGGTGCTTATCTGACATTTTTATCCAACACGGCTGATGTGGTTTACAACTTTGCCCGTTTAGACCGTAAGGTGTTTTAGTGATACATTTCAGACTAAGTGCCTGGCAACAACAGTGGGGGGGGGGGCTCCTGGGACTTGAGCCCATAACCCTGTGGTTATAAATCCAGTTCCTTAAACAGTACACTACCCACACCCCAGTTAAAGCAAGCAGCCGTGTCATGGGGGATGTGCACAGGTCAGGCCGCAGTGTAACAGACACGTCGGGGTGTGAACGCGCATTCCTATCAGCCTGGCTCCTCATCAGAGCTGCCCCACATCTGACCTTTTTATGTGAAGGCTGGAGGGTGAAGGATAATGACTCGGCCTGAAGCTAAAACTTGGACTAGAAGCAGAACCCAGTCCAGCAAAACTCAGATACACCACAAAGGAAGCGAGTCGAAATCGGGCTGGTGTGGGCACAAAGTGTAGAGCGCAATACCCACCCCCACCACAGGGAGGCACATGAACTCACTTCCGGGTTCATGGACAAAAGCGGCATTGTGACAGACGTGTTTGGGGAGGGCTGATGAGTCAGTCACATGACTGGGTGGAGGAAATCGACATCGCCGATTGGTGGCCCAACAGAGGCAGTCTCGCCCTGACAGGGCAGAGGTGACCAGCTTACCTGCTGATTGATTAACAGCAGTATCGCGCCCAACGTGCTCCCAGCATAAACTGCAGGCTCATCCGTTTGCCTGTCACCTTCAGGCTGCACTAGCTGGCCTGTGTACATGGTGTGTGCGTGTGTATGTGTGTATATATATCCATCCATCCATCTATCCATTTTCTGTAACCACTTGTCCTTTTCAGGGTCACAGCCTATCCTGGAGCCTACAGGTGCAAGGCAGGGAACAAACCAGGACGGGGCGCCAACCCATCACAGGGCACACTCACACACCAGTCACTCACACAAGCACAACTATGGGCAATTTGGTAACTCCAGTGAGTTTCAATATGTGTTTGAGCTATTGGGAGATATATATACATACATGCACATACATATATATGTATATTACAGTCCTTACCTACTTAGCCTGGCTCCTATGCCTTTAGGAAAGTATAGCATGGATACATTAAATCAATTAAATCCACGCTTTCAAAGATATACTGGTAAATGACGCAATGTTAGAGTACATTTCATTGACGGTGGGAAAAAAATATACAATATAAGGAAATCCAAGAGTGCCGCAAGGTCTTTCATACATGAAAGGAATTTGAAAAACACTCACACGTTCAGATGAGCGTTCCATATAAAGTGGCTTTTTATTCATACTTGACATTTTCCTGAAACAATTTAGGCAAGGTAGTACAGCAGTCCTTTTCCTGGGACAACTGCTATATGACCAATGCGTGTCCTTAACCCCAATATTGGACACTACCATCTTGCACCACATATATTTTTAGAAAGCATCTATAGCTTCATTTTTTTTTTCCAAAAGGAAGTAGAACTATGGATGTGAGGGATTTTTCAAAACACAAAACGTAAATTTGATGATCAACGTGTTCATTCTCAGCAGCACCTCGCCCAAGGAGAACTGGCATACATTTCGCCTGAACTGATGGGTATAGCTAAGTTAGCAAAATTAGCTGACAAAATTAGCAAACAGCTCATCACTTAAAGCATTGTAAACTGCTAAATCATTCACGGACCATTGCGTCTTACATTTCATTATGAAACAAGCTGCGCCCGATAGTGTGGAGGCCCTTATCTTGAAACAGCACGTGATGCGCTGCTCCTTATCACCATGATTGTTACGGTGATGAGGTAATGATTAGCTAGGAACCCCTTCTTAAAGTGCTTATCCTTATCTACAGGAAGAACGCTTACTTCAAGTGCTGTCCGGCCTGGTCTGGTAAAGAGGGCCACACTCTGTATAAGGACCCAACACAGCAAAACATGGGGCTGCACAATAGTGTATTAAAAGATAATTAAACAACAAAAAGCCCATTAAAATAATATGGTGGACAAAAGGGAAAAAAATCCCCAAAACGCCATAGGATCATTATTGTTTTTCTCTTTAATTTGTGACATAATAAATGTTCCATTTAAACATGTAAAGCAAACAATTGAATTTTAAAATAAGCTGTGACAAAACCACCCTTTAAATTTAATTTTCACTTATGTTCCATTCCAGCATTTTATCTTAATTGAAAACGGATAACAAAAAAATTGGGGTCAGTCCCAGTATGCAGTGGCACAATGGCTAATAATTCCAGCAACACAACACATGAAAGGAAACATATCACAGTTTCTAGGGGAAATGTTATGTACCTAATTAGTTTTAAACTGATGAACAGTGTACAACCGGGACAAACAACATACATATGAATGCCATCCTGAAGCTATGTTACTTAATATTAATATTAATAACAATAAAGATTTACAGCCACTGGTCTATACATGCACGTCTGTTAAGGAATATTATTTTCATAATATTTACATTATTATTACAGGGAGGGTAGGTGATTTCCCGTTTGAGAACTTGACTAGTTCATTGGAAGCCCGAATTGTCATACTCTGCGTTTGTATTAAAAGTCATATCTCTTTGTGTAAACGGTGTATTAATATGATTTTTTTAACAAACACCGATGTCAATTCAAGGGGACCCTTAATGAATCTATGCGCACACAAAGGCACATTTTCAGCGCTTTCAGAAACTGGGACATTAAAATACGCCGTCTGACAGGGCTATGGGGAAAAAATTGCTAATTTAATGGCTCCAGGGATGGTGATTATTATGACATTTAAAGAGGTATTTCTGTGGCAGAAAGGAGTCATTTAGACCACATCTTAAGTGCACTATGAACGCCAAGGTCACGTCACTGTTTTCATTACTCCGCGAATAAAATGCTAATGGGAATGTTCACATACCCTTCGTATTTCACTATAATCCGTACTCTAAAGACTGTTTTATCTATCTTAGCCAGTAGAGTGTTGTCACCATATAAAATATATACACCGCATGTCATTAATAACAAACAGGAGGAAAAAACACGGAAAAACATCTAATTTTAATATCATTATCATTGTTCCCGTGCACATACGACTTCCATTACTGAACGATTACTTGACTCCATAAAATACCAGGAATCGTTTATCTCTGCCTTTAAGTGATTGAATGCTAAAATTCTCTATATATTGAGCAAAGTGATTGATGAAAGCTGTTGTACAATTAGAGAGGTAAAACTGAAGCAAAATGCAATTTTGTACAGAACAAACAAATATATAGTATAATAGGAAAGCGACCTTATAAACTAGTAAACACCAGTTTTGCAAACAAGCAAAACTTTCGTAGAAGACACACATATAGGTATGAATAATTGCAGGAGCGCTAGCTGTTATTTAATCCGTTAAATCCCAGTTAGGATTAACCAAATCCCCTGTAGCTGCAATATGTTACATTAATAAACAGTGTCATCCGTTTCACAGGCATCAGTTAGAAGCACGCACTTCAACAGTATTCCTCCAGTCCGTATAACGACTCGTGTACAGGGTGTGCTGCTCGTTATCGTTTTACAATGCTGTGACCTGCAACCGAAGGAGGTGTAACTACATGGCTATAACCCATTCGTTTCATCTGCGCCAACAGCCCGGCGTGATGGGTGGTCCTGGGGGCACTGAAAGGAGGCACAAGCATGAATTATCCCTACGTTTCATAGTTTGCGCGCCTTCCGACGTTTTTTTTCTCAGAGCTATCGCCAAATAACGCAATTAACGCGTCACTATTAGTAAAATGTACAGTTTTCGAAATCAGCTGTTCGCCGTTACTAATCATCGCAGACAACATGAAAAATCAAATAAGCAATGAGGTTTAATATACATAATTAACAATGTTTTTAAATCCATTACAAGCGGCAGAACTAATGAATTAAACTGTCCCCGAGGTCATATGTATACAGCCAATTATCCATATTCCGTGTACCACACACGATTTTTACCGAAACCAACGTCTTCATTAACATTACACAATACAAACGATTTGGCAGACTTATTAGGGGTAACCTGTCTTTTCATATGAGCATTCCGTCAAAAACTTCACGTGTAGCGCATGTGCAATAATTAAAAATTTTATCCATATTCCAGCGCATTATATCATAATGCAGCAATATTAATCCTTCTCCGCTTTTATCAAAACTTACAAATACTGCAAACTGTGACACATAAAACTTCATGACGGGCTGTCCACCCACGTTAAGCTGCTCTACCTTGTTTTCCCGGCGCTATACAGTGATCAGAAGTAACATCTCGCATTATCCGTCAAGTAAATTTACTACATTTAATCTCATTTATTTTTGTTTCACAACGACATAAGACTCAGATAATATACAAAGGAAAGAATATATTAAAAATTATGTTATTGTACCTCAGTATCCAGCAGGTCCCTGCTCGGCATTCTAGACTTTTTTTTTCCTTTTCAAGGCAAATTAAGCTTTTACGAAACAAAACCAAATGGAAAATTAATAAACGAATACGCGATTTGGTCTCCATAGTGCTGCGGTACATTAGGTGTGTGGCAGTATGAATGTCTATATACTACGACTAATCCATTTATAATGTGGCGTTTCGTAGACGCAGTTTTGGGGAAAAAAAATGACAGAATGAATGCTGAAGATGCACGAATGTATCAGAATGAGATGGCAAGAAATAGCGTCCGACGACTCATACTGAGCAAACCCACTGTACTCTGAGTAATACTCTTCAATGTAAAGCAGAAGCAAGTGTCTGTTCAACCATTCGTGTAGCTAAGTGGTGGCGCCCGATTAACAAGATTGGTTTAAAGCAGAGAAAAAAACTTTTTTTCCAGAAAAATTAAGTTAGGGTCACATACCTCAGTGTTTACAGAGAGATGCGGTTTGCTGCTGGAAATGCCCGATCCACTCATGTAAGTGCGTCCATTAAAGGAATAATCTAATTCTTATATTGTCAGAAGTCTACCTAAATCGTTGGGAAAATCACACATATATCTGTTACATTTATAGCTACACTGAAGGTTTGCTCAAAACAGAAAAACAATTCGGTGCAGCCGCTTTACAGCCTGCCTAATAGAGCGATCAGATATATTTCAAACATTTCCGGTTAAGGTGATCGAATGCAATAACTTCTGTATTCAGAGAGTAGTTTTATATGGCCCTACATATAAATCTAAACACGCTGGCAATGTCAACACACATTTTAACGTTTGAGATCAGAGACCATAAAATCTTAAAAATTTCTGTGTAATTTTTAATGATTTTAGCTTGTCTGTATGATGTTCCATTCTGTAGACCACAAAAGCTTAATTATTCCTGGTTATTCCCTGACCGGAACCCATGACCACTCACCGTACCGGGCTTTCTGCAAACTTTAGGTGCTGAAACAGTTCGTTAGCCAAACAAGGAGGCTAGTTACAATACACGGGGCTCGTTTAAGAGCCAGTGACAATTAACCCGATGCCTGGGTCACGGCTGACAGAGCAGGTAACGCGTACGGGACACAGGGCGTGACGCTCATCCAGTCAATGTGCGCTTTTCGTAAGTGCGCCTGCTTGTACAGTAAGAGCCCAGACTTCATGCTGATCCCGCTTGTAATAACTCAGCATTAAATACTGTTTGCACGCCGGTGATTCCCTTGTGCGCCTGCTGTTGCTTTCTCTGACCACCAGGCACTGGTCTTTTTCATTTTTTATCGTTTCTTCTCGGATGAACTTGAAGCCATTGCTCGCAAACCATTTGGACTGTTCAATATCAAGCTCTTTGGACCACCATATTTATTTTTTAATGGTTACATTTTATGTGTTAAGAAAGTCACTAGTGGTAAACACCGCAGGATCTTCTTTATATCGCAACCGCGAGATGAGTAAAAACCATTTTTTTTTTTTCATTTGGAAACCAGTTTTATTTAAGCAATATATAGCAGCACTCACAGAATATCAAGATATGTTGTTAACTTACTGCATGCTCTCACCATATGTCGAAGTCTGTGGGAAGTACTACAGCGCTCCTGTCCTGGTCTGGCCACCTTAGATGTACCAGCCCAATGTCAAAAAACAGGGCATGGATTGATTTACGCATGTTTATCCAGCCTTGTGCTGGGGTATGAAGACTCAGCATAATTCCCTTACAATGCCCTGTAGCCATTTTATATGGGAGGTGGGTGTTCTGGATAGATCATAATGGGATATGAATTATATTTGCAGCAACAAAAGCCCGCGTGTATTTGTGCGTTTATGAGTAGAGCAATGCAAGAAACAAACATCCAGAATGCATTAAAGTAATATTTTAATGTTTCTGACTCATTAGATTACATTTTTAAAGAAAGTTTTGAAAATACATTCAGTGCTTCTGCACCCACACGGCGAAAATTCAGCACACCCACGCGCAGGAAAAACTTTATCTGTCCGCACTTCATAAACTGAACGACCGAAGTACAGAAAGAAAATTAGGATGGTAAAAAAAATCGCAAGACAAAAATCATGACCTCTATATTGACACAGGGTACGTACGGTTTTATCTTAAGTGCATTTCTGGCCATTACAGACCTTCAAGGCAGCACAGACGAAACCTTCTCTGTGGCAGCAAAGCTAACACAATTTAGCTCAAACGAGATTTGCCTTAGGTGTGGACGTCAACTCCAATCAACACTCATACATTTGGGCCCTGCATTGAAAAATATTACTCTATGAAAAGCAATATAAAATGTCTACCCATAAGTATACGTTTCATTTGATTAAATATCATTAAAGACACAACAAATCACCAGTCTTTTTTCACTGTCCTCTATAACTCATTATTATTGTCATTCCTTTATTCCATCAAATGTTATAGATTTTCAGACCAAATATTTAAATAACATTTCAATGCATATTTAACAGGTAATACGTTTAGACACCATTAAATATTTATGGAAGGATACAATTGCAGTGCAAAATTGATATCAGAAGCCATCTGTATCTTCCCAAAGGTTGAACAATTTCTCATGAATTAAAAACAGTGTTATTTTGAATATGCATTTTTTTTTCCCCCTCTGGAATCATCTTCAATATACACACAATACACACACACACACACACACACATATATGTATATGAAACAGCGTGAGACAGAATTCAGTCTGACCATTTACAAAACCACATGGGCTCACAGCAATTTACTGTTTTTATCAGATCTTTCCTATATTATGATATATTATGAGACTTGGATATATCATATGATAAAAACCAGTGATCAGCGTGAATCATCGGGGTGGGGGGGGGGGGGGGGGGTAGCTGATATGAGGACTTCGAAACAATGTAAACATCAGATAAGAAATTGATTTCCATGCTGATGCTGGGGGATTTCCCAGTGTACCGCTGTGTGCTTTTGGTTAATGGCCTGCACTTCTGTGCCTAACTGAACTTCATGCCCGCCCAGAAGCCAAGTCGTGATGAAATATGGCAAAACTGCCTCATTAGCAACTGCAGATACATATATAAATAGGGTGATATTCCTCAAAGAAAGAGGCAAACTGTGTACGGACAAACACCACTTTCTTTTTACACTGACGTCTTTTAAGTGATAATGTAAAAATTTACATTGAGTCTCCCTGCATTTGCTCCATTACAACATCATTAACAGGTCTAGAAAAGTCATCATTTTCCAGCTCCGACTTTAAAATAGATCCTCTCTGGTCTAAAACAGGTGACATAAGGTGAGTGACCCAAAGTGGAACTACAGGAAACTGAACAACAACTTGGTGGATGCCCAGGTAAAAGCAGTTCCCGATTCAGTCCGTGTGACTTCTGATGCCTTTTCCTCGGCCATCCGGCTCTTGACGCAGCATCTCTCCCGGCTGCTCACCTGCTCCTGTACGCCTCCCTTCATGCCCTCTAGCACTCCGGTGGTGGGATGTCTTCCGACTGAGCTCGGATTTATTCATCTCCTCTGCAGGTAAAACACTCCCGCGACTCGGGACTGAAAACACCCACCGGCTACTTACACTTTCTGCCGGAGACTCACATACATAACAAAAACAAGCAAGTCTGTGAATAGCAGGAAACAAAAAAGGAAAAATACATTTTGTAACTTAAAATACGGATGAACATAGCATTGACAACCCCCCATTTCACTATTAAACTCATTTTAATTATTTTTCAGTCACTCGCCATTGTTCATTGACCCACGGAATGCACACAAGAATTCCGGAAAATCACAAAAGCATTTCCTGCTAGCAGAATGGCTTTTCTGTTTTTTTCTTTTATTTTCTAATTCCCTTATTGTATTTTTGTATCTATCATGGCCACAAAAGCAAACTGCTGAATGCATTGCCTCAACATTTGTTGACCATTATTCCTTTCTGTTATCCACCAGTGCATGAATCAGAGAGACGGGCGCCCGCTCAGGGGACGTACAATCAGCAGCAACCGGGGGTCGATTCTAGGAGGCCATATCTAGAGCTCCACAACTCCAGCGGCAAACTTAAGCCCCCAGGAGCAGCCTCTTTTTATCCCCTTACGCCCCCCCACAAACACCGCGCCAAAAATGTCTTTGCGGTGCTGCAGTCATGGCCACATCCACCTGCAGAAAGTTGTCACCCCAAACATGGCGGGGACGAGAGCCCGGTCTGCACCGACGTGACTCAGCAGAGATGATATCGTCATGGCACAGGGGCAAGCATCTTCTCCCCCTTCTATGACGTGGAGCATAGCCGAGATGTGGCTCATCACCTGCTAAATGACACAGGTGATTGTGAAACTGCCTAATAGCAGCAAAGCTAAGTCTCCAAGTATGTTAAGCTCAGCAGAGTACCCAGAATGTTAGCTACGGACAGCAGGAGGGTGTTGTTGCTATGCCCGATCGATCCCATCACGTCAAACTGAACGACCTTCTTCGGCACTGCATGCTTAACGGGCAACCCCTTAAGAAGGGTGGGCGGGGCTACTGAGAGTCGTCTCCAGGTCGCCTGCCAGTCTTACATCAGTCACGGCCTCCTCGCTCCTCTCCGGACCGCTTCTGTTGCCGTTTTGCATCAGATCGATACTCCCTGCTGCAGCTGCTGAGACTGAAGGATCTCCTGGCCGCTTTTAGCAAATAAATCCTGACAGGCAGACGAGGCGAGAGCAGCAGACAGGCCTTATGATTCGTATGATTCCTAACTGCCATGAAACTGAAATGATCCAGCTGCTTATGTTCGTTTCAACAAAGAACAAAAAGTGAGCACTTTTTTTTGGCGAATTGTGCAAGAGATGTGCACCTCATGTGGACATTAACTTAACGTGGATTGTGAGGTTGCAAGCTATATCTGGGAACCATCCGTGCATTTTTGAGGGCCCACAAAATCCTTGCTGTACAGAAATAATCACACACAAATTACTAGCAAACACAAACACACACATTCTTTTTGGCGTTTTAGTGGAACAGCAATCATATCATCAGGCGTTTTGTCTTGATGTTTACTAAATATTTAGTTTGTCAAAAAAATGTACTTTTATGTAATAGTTTTAAACATCATTATAAAAGTGATCAATCACGTCTGCAAAATTTTATGACATGAATGACGAAACAAAGCATACTTGCAAAATGTCCTCTATCCAACCATAAATTTTTAGTTTAAGCTCAAATTAAGGAAAGACACTTCTCTGTACACTACATAACCAAATAAGAATGTGTAGTTTCTTACTTATTTTTAAATCATCATCCTCATGAGGATTGCGGTCGTATGGTTAAATGTAACTTCCAAATGTGCAATAAATATTAGAATTCCAATTTCATCTCTGAAAGCCTGTTATCGCCGCGATCGTGGGTAGAATTAGCTACCAACGTTGCTCCTTATTTGTTGTTATCTCGCCGGACATAATATGCTAGCTATGACCAGAGGCCCGGTCAGGCATCGGAAAAAGGCGGTCCCTCCTTCATTGTGTCTGGGCTCTTGGTGATCCCAGTATGTCCAGATCGCAGATAAAAAAAAATGCCGTGAAGCTCTGCTCTTTTTAATTTCCCCTGAAACTTCCGCTGGTCAAACCAAACAGAACGGGGGGGGGGGGGTATTTAGCAGCACCTGGGACAGCTGGGCCTGGAGAACCTCGGGGACAGAGAAGTGGGTCTAAACATCAGTTTGTGTCCCTTTTTTTCAAAAACTAATGACAATAATAACAAAAACAAACCTGAATAATGATCAGGACCTATGAGGCAAAACGTGTCCAACTGATATACCCAGGAAATGAGAAGTTTGCCTTAGTTTATGTCCAAACAAAATGGGCAACATAACAAATCTATTCATCAGTAATATTTATCGATACCTTACCTTTCAGTACCAATTCACTGATGCACCAATTACTTTATCACCCCCACCCCCCCATAAATGTTTTATTTAAGGACCATAGATGATGTTGTGTGGCACAGTAGGTACCTTTAGAAAAGCAGTGAAAAATGTTTAGGTATATTGCAAACACTGCAGCGTCTAAGTAAATCTGGCGTGTTGCGGTCTGTTGAAGATGCACTGTGAAATTGTCCACATAAATTAACCCCCCCAGTAAAGACACAGGGAGACTGCTTTGGCCGGTTAGTACGTATATTACCGACGCGGTACTTTATTCGCTGAATCCCTGTCCGCCGGCGTCTTAATCGCGATCCCCTTTATTCGGGTGTATCGATTTAAAGCACGCGTCTATTTAAAACCGTATGACAAGAAATGATCCGAACTAGAGGCGCCCCATCCGTGCTTTCCACGGGCTTACGGGGCTGTCTGGCGGGGCTGCCCGTGTGATGCAAGGCAGCTATCCAGCGCCGGAGAAAATCTTGCGGGCTAAAGATCCCGTGCCATGATGAAACATTAGAGAAACACCCTGCAATATCGCTCCTTAGGATACAGCGGCGTGTGCAAGCAGGGCAAATAGACGCTCGTATCCCTCATTTCTCTGGGAAACACGTGGCGAATTTCTTTAATTAAACCCCAAGACCACGCAGACAGAAATTGATCTACGTGTTTATTTATGCATGCACACACATATATAGCAAATATACAACGCTCTAGGCCTGAAATAACCCAGCACTGAATAAACAGCTATATATGTATAATGTACAATTATAAATATATAATGCGCTAGTAACCAGTAGATTGAAAAGCATTAAACATGTAAATGATTGTCCTATTAGTACAATTTCTCAGAAATGAGACAGTCATTTACAAACAAAAAAATCCCCTTCCGTCATATGCATATTTAGAAGCTCCACATCGAAACGCACCGTAATTAAGTGTAATTTTTAATTGCGGGTCACAAAGTAGAAACTGATGTGTCAGCTGTCACGGCGTTAATTACATCAGCTCTAAAAAGTAACTTGTTACACTCCCCATCTGCAGGCAGAGAGGCTGTTCGTCATAGTTTCATTACCACGCAGCCACAGTGTAATTATTAATTTCTTTTTTTCTGCAGGAGACCCGGCGAAAGTTTTTTTTTAATGTCTACGCAAGATGTTCGGAGCGAGGCCCATTCTGCGCCGAAAGCAGATTTGATGTGGAGATGCACTAGACTTCCAATGACTACATTACTGTGTTCTTTATACCCGCGGTTTTGCCCTTGCTGACGATCGTGCAGATTTTTTAATTCTATTATTAGTCATCCATTGTCTGACTGCTTATCCGGTGGTTACACACTCTGGGAAATTTATAAACCCTAGCTCACCTAATTGCAAGGGTTTGGACTTGCAAGGAAAGAGGAGTGTTCGAAGGATACCCCTCCAAGCTCCAAGAGGAAAGACGTAAGCTTCACACACACAAGCCGGATGAGAGTCTTCTGTTAATTATGATTTAATTTGTTGTTGTTTTTTGTTTTGTTTTTTTGCTAAATTGCACATTATTGACACGTCTATTTTTTTTTCCCCTCACAGCTTTCTGTTATGTTTCCTTTCTGGAGGTGAAACATCTACTAATGCCCACTGCGGGGTCCTGGCAGGACAGGGGCGTCCAGGTTGGTGCCTGCGCAGATAATCCACTCCACTCGATACGAGCACAGGTGACGGATCAGGACCCCGAAACGGAGCGCAGACGTTCACAGTTGTCATCCGCCGCCAGCAGATGTCCCGTTATGGCCTAGAGTGTACGTCGCCAGAAAGCAATTAACTCGTCAAGTGCCGTTTACGACCCATATGCACGCCAGAGGTGCAAATGACTCCTTATCTTGGAGAGATTCAGATGCCCAGATCGGGGAAGGGGGGGCAGCAGTTTGAAATGTGACGAATATCTGGTTCCGTTCAGCTTTAAACTCATTTGGCTGACTAACGGGGGCCTTACGTTGCTGAAAGCTGAAGTTGTTTGCAGACAGATGGCCGTTTAACAATAAAGCGACAAACACCTATAAACTTATATAACCAAGAAACATATCTGCAGATTTAACAGAAGCTTTAATATTTAAGGACGTGAGGTATAAATGAACGACCCGTTTGCTCTGTGAGGTCGCGTCCAAGTGGACTTTCGTAAATGTCTGTTTTGCTTCTTCAGTAATACATTTTATGATTGCATCATCTAGCTTTCAGGGAGCAACAGTGTCCAGTCATCTGGTGCGTGTTCCACTTCGCCTGAGCAAAACACATTTTCTGCTCTCTCTGCCGCGATGGCCTGCACTAAGACTGGCCACAGTAGATCTATCTTCTAGTATTTCCTCCATTATCTGATTCCACCCTGGCTCACGGCTAAAGTTACCTCTTCGTCTGTGCCTGCCCCCCCCCCTCCCTTAGAACCCCCACTCCACATATTACATTGGGCTGCTGTCAGCAGCAGCCAACCACCTGCCAGGATCAGAAGCCCCGCCTCTCGATGACCACCACCAGCCACACTATATTGCTCTGGAAATGGTGGGGGGGTCCTCGCTTGCCCCCCCCCCCCCCTCCAGGGCTTTAGGGAGTCAATCCCCCATGTGGGTGGGTGAGCTCTCCTCGTATTTTTCTGTCATGCTTCATCACTAACCTCATATGAACTCTCTGACACCCCCCCCCCCCCCCC
>JAODLC010000047.1:6482136-6502734 GCA_026781145.1 Hippopotamyrus pictus
CTGTTTTTCTCTTATTGAGATATTCCATGGCTTTGACAACTAAGGCCAGGTATTTCTTTTTATACAGCAAAGTCAAATGTCAGGAATCACACACAGGACTCTCCATTCATTTCTATGGGGAAAACTCTAATCCAAACATGACAACCTTAACCCCTTCCCAGCCCTAACGTTAACCATAAGCAACCAAACAAAATGCAAGATTTTTAGTATCAAAAAAAGTTGTCAAACGAGCAGGTTTTTATTACATTGTGGGGGACATTTGGTACCACAATGTAATATAACCATAATACACACACACACACACACACACACACACACATATGCATTCCCAGTAGCTGCAGGAATGTGTAAGGTTATGTCTCATTCGACTGCCAAACATCGGTGCTCGCTCACGCTGAAATAATTGAAATTGACTTTCAGATGGCAGGCGACTACGCAGCATTAATTGGTTTACAGGGGCTGAGAAAATTGTCCCCTTAATGATGTAACTGTAGATCAGGCAGGAGTGTGACCACCCAGGCATCCTGTAACATCACAGTAACCCGTCACTGTCCGCGTCCCCCCCCCCTTTACAATCGAATAGAAAAATGCTAAAATGTCAGATCGATACCGTGATAAATGCTGATTACTGGCTCCGCCCGTCAGAGATCCTGCTCCGCAACATCTGTTTGGGGCCTATCAGGTTACAACATTAGGAAACAGGGGAAAGGGAGGCTGGACATGCATGGGGAATTAAATACTAATTGTTACGAGGTACTGCGCTCAGAGGAAGCATGTTAAACGGGATTAGCCAACGTAATGTTTCTTATAATCTAATAAGAACCTTTCAGTTTGAGAAATCTTTATTTTTAAGTTAACGCCAGAACTGGGCCCTGCTATGCAGGCCCTGTGTCAGCTGAAGGAATATATATATATATATATATATACACATAAATAAACATGCACAAATGAACAGCGTTATAATGTGGTCTGTGTGGATGCTTGTGAACATAAGAGTTACGGCGGCTGCATCACATCCAGGCAGGAGGAGGTCTCTTTCGGAGCGGGACAGGTGCATGTTGTGGGTGGCTGCCACCGGAGGTCAGAGGGAACACTTCCTGTTTGTGAGTGCACACTTTTGAGTGTTCTCAAGAAGGAGAGAAGGGGTGTTTCTCTATAGCAAGAAAACAAAGATCATACTTGTGGTTTTGTCAATACTGATCTTGCTATCTTACCTCTCAAAAACAAATTGATCTCGTTTGGTGAGGATGCAACCAATGCATCCATGATATTTGAGGTAGGGCAAGAATGTCATCCTGTGATTTTTACTGTCCTCTGTACTTCTGTTCTTAGTATTGGAGCCATACTTCAGCAATGGAAGATGACGTAAAACAAGTACACGAGAACACCAGTACATGAGAACACAAGTATGGTCAAATATGCATATTAAGTAATACCCTAGGCGTGTCCCCTTGCTGCTAGGCAACAAACATGACAAAGAGCAGTGAAATCAGCCCTGAAAGGATTTTTACTGCAGCAAAGGATGGGCCCCATATGTGTCACTCATAAAAACACATAAACTACAACATTTATTGTTGTGAAATCTTCTCATAGATCACAGACTAGAAAAACACAGACAGATTTTCCCCTCAGTGGTAAGTGAAGTAAAACGTACTCCACAGCAATCATTTTGACTTGTTTTGGTATAAAAAAGAGAGAGATTGTGTGCGTGTGTGTGTGTGAGAGAGAGAGAGAGAGATAGAGAAGGTTCTGTTTTTCATATAATCATCACCACCTACGGTTTGCATATCGTGGCAGGAAATGTAATGTTCACCTTCATACCAGTAGATTACCGTTCACATTAACTCAGAGCTCAGAGCTGGTTACTGGTAACACATTTAGTCAAATGCGTTAACAACCCATGACCCTGAACAGGATAAGATGAATGACTGCCTGTAACCAGTATGAACATCACAGAGATAAGAAGGAGATGCTGGATAAGAAGGAGAAGTTCACACCAACTTACACAGTAATAGATGTAGCAAATGACAGCACTCCATAATGAAAGAAAACGTTAAATGGATATATGAGTGGGGATTATATCTATAGTTAATCGCTCTCAATCTGTGTATAATACCTAATCTGTGAATTGAGGCTGGCTTTCTTGGTAAAGCAACGCAGGGTTGCACTGCCAGCAGATTAGCAGAAATATCACCAATATCATCTTTTACTCTACCCTCCTTTTTCTCCCTTTTGCATTTTCGGGAAAGGGTCGTGCAAATTATTTGAGAATCTATTTTAAAAGCAGGAAGCCTGTGGTGGGACTTAAGTGCGGCTTTTTCGATTAGATACGGGCAACCTGGGACGGGCGTGTTTGCAAAGGGTAAACACGTTTAAAACTCAAACTAATCACAATTGTCCCCTCTAAAGTGCTCAAAATCAGAGTTAAGATGGCTTTGAAAACTAACATTTAAGGGGAAAGGGAACAAACTGATACGCGGTTATTTATCTAGAGTCTAAAAACTACATTTAAAGAAATGTAAGGTGTCTGAGGAGAATAAGTTACGTTAGATCCACCAGTTAACCTGCAGTAGCTCTGTCTATATGCGCCCGATCTACCCGGAAAGTACAACGATTTAGGATGGATAAATATGCACGATCTACCTAATTAGGTCCCACAGTCCAGAAATCCCCAGGTCCTTTACGCTTGTCCACGTTTCCCGTTTGTGATGCACGGTTTATAAAGTTGCCATACCAGTGTTGAGGTGTGGAGCATCTGAAACCTCCAAGGTTGTGGGTTTTGATTTCCGTTCCCAGCCTTATGAGGAATGTTATCATGCTCCCTCTCTGTTTGGTGGGCAGGGGGTCCAAAGTCCAAACACATGCAATTAAAGGAAAGGCCCACTTTGTGAATGTGTTGTGCCATACAATGAATTGGCATCCAATCCAGGGTGTCTAATGCTCCCTGCCCTGTGCATCCTGGGGTCCGCTCCTGACTCACCACAACCCTCTGCTGGGCAGCTGGAAGACAGATGGATGCATATAATTTAATATGCTGGCCGGAGTCCGATATTTCAAACCAAACTGGAGGACTTGGAAAGGAAACCCTGTAACGTATTGATGTATGCAAAGAAATATGGTCACAGCCCAGCAATGTGAGTCTCGCAAAGACTCTCTGTTGGTGCTGTTCGGCTCACATGCCGAAGGCCTGGCCTTTTGTGGGAGATAACTGCAAATCTACAATTAAAGGATATCCACAGTCTGCTAAAAATGCACCCCGACAGCAACGCTAAGAGTCATGTGATCTACCCAGCAGCCCCGGCGGGGGCCCCGTATACGGTAAATCCATTGTGATCGCCAGGGCAAACGGGGCATCAGTATAATAGGTGGCAGTATAAATATGAATCGCGGTGTTCAGGCAAACAGTATGTCCATCGATCCATGAAGAGCCACCCATCCGCTGAGGGTTGCTGCTTATCTGGAGAGGAATACGACATGGGGGTGACGGTGGGGGGGGGGAGGCTTTGGGAAGAGGACGGGGAATCCGGGAGAGAGCAAAGTGTGAACACGGGAAACTCCACACGTGCGCAGGGCGTGTGGCTGAGCTCCTGTGCCCTAAAATGTCTTCTTAGACCTGCAATTCATCCGCTTTTACACATATATAGGCAGCATGACGGATACTGCTTGTCAGAATGAGACAAGCAGAGCTATTTGAGTTATCAGAGACCCTTTTAATTTGGGAATGTCCGGATATTTTAAATGTTGTCAAGTGAGGGGGGGCATTAGTGGTCAGCGGTAAGAGCTGAACATCAGTTGTGGGGGAGGGAGGGGACAGGGGGCTTTTTGAGGTCCCTGGGCTTCAGTCTGGGAAACCCTGTGCATTAAAGCACCCCCTGACTATGATGTCAAGTTTTAGAATTTAAATCTTTTGAAGACACTAACAGCCCATTGTAGCACAAAGTATGCAGTCCAACTGGGAAATCATGATGCCGCACATGGCCATGTTAGGTGCATACCTTCATACCCCCCCATGCACCCCCCACACCCCTTAGTTCCTGGAGACCAAAATCCAATCGAGACACCCATCTTGGACTCTTTCACTACCCCACAATACTTCGTTATCTCCGTTCAGCCTGTGGAGACTGGGAGATCGATGCAAAGAGGATGCAGACAGGGGACCGTTTGGGGAGGGCGGGGGTGGAATCACCATAAGTAGAGGCTATTTTAGACCGGAGCCGAGGCTATTGACTACAGCACCACTCGCTGTGCGTTGATCTGTTACAGGTCAGTACATATCTGTGTTTACCAGTCACTATCTGTCAGCCCAGTAATTGCTTGGACACTTTTTTTAAACCGTTGTGACATGTTACTTTTACCAAGATAAAACTATTCCGCGCTCTCAGCCTTATGATGTCAGGTTTAATCCGCGGCTGTGGTCGTATCTCTTCGGTCACATTTTGTCGAGATTTATTTTATCATTTCGATCTGAGACTATAAAAAGCTTAATTATAAGTACTCTGCTTACGGGTGGCTGGGAAACATGACCTGTTGCCGGTTAATGCCTTCCCGTACATCCTTCAGCTATAGCGGCTTATTCCGTACAGTCACGGAAAGTGTAGAGTCTGTATGGGACAGGAGACTTCCTAGGTGGGCCGGACCTTTGCAGGCCTCACACACACTCACACTCACAATAACCCCCTGTGGACAAATTAAGAACACCAATTCACCTAATTCTGTGTTTTTGAACTTCAGGAGTAAACCATTCAAAAACGAAATCCTCCGAGATATAAAAGTTTTCTGGTTCTGGGTACAGTAAAGGATCTTGTATCCATCAATACTGGGACTGAGGCACTGATTTTCTGGATAGTTGAATGTTAATCTTGAAAAACACTGAATTGTAACACATTTCTTACACTTTATACATATGCATAATGACCATTGTACACTAGCGGCCAAAATTGTGGGAACACCTAGCATTTTTTGGTATTACACTTTATTAATTACTATACAAATATTGGCGGCAATGTTTATAAACAATCAAAGAATGTTACAAAAATCACACATTGGATATTTGGATATCACACATTAAATAAGTTACTGGAGGGACTGGAATAAAGTTCTGCAATCTCTAAAAACTGGAAGCATTTCCACAACTTTGGCCACTAGTGCACTGTTATGTTAAGTCAGATATGCAACAGAACGCAAGAAATCGAGAGGTACTGACAGAACTCACAGAAATATTGTGTTAAGTTTTTCTTTGTTATTTTTAGTTAGGTAACAGTAAAATTTTAATACAATATAGTTATTACCTATTATTATGAATGTATAATATTTTTACTGATGTTTTAGACCTGTGCCGGTTACTTGAATGTGGGATATGGGAGTTTTTACTGTACCTGGAGGAAACCAGAGAACAGAGTAAAACTCTGTTGACAAATCACATCCTCAGCCCTGGACCGGTGAGGCCATTGTCCCGTCCAACAGTTTTGCTATTTGGTAAAATAAGGAGGTGAAGAAGATGTATTTTTAACTCTAGGGGGCACTGATTTGGGGCTGTGTTCTTGAGTCTTCAAGGGCCTCAACGCTCTTGCCCAGGGCAGCGTTACAGAAAAAGCTTCCCGTTTGCTGGGAAGCGCCCCTGGGGTGGTTCGTTGCCGCGGCGATGATGATGATGTGACGGTCCTTACTGGAAGCTGCCGGTGACTCATTTTGGCAAGGGGATTATGGAAACAGGGCCTGGGGGGGCTTGCTGGGGTTAGCCTGGCTTTACCAGCTCCCGTTCCCTGCATGAACACAGGGGGGTTTTGTTAAGGTCAGCACGGAGGCTCATTGGTGTGTCTTTGGGGGGGGGAGGTCTATTTCTCCCTTCTACTCCCCATATTATTCTATTTACCCATAGTGAATGACACGGCCCCGAACTGGGCCCCAGTCACCATGTCAGGTGCCTCGGAGACATACAACAACTTCTTCTGGGATTGAATCAGAGCTCCTGGATATACTGTAGGAACATCTCAGCAGTGCCGGTCAAAGCACTAGGTGACACCGTGAAATGAAAAGGATGTGAAATGAGCATTTTATTTACCTTTTACACAAGTATGGTCACAGATACAGTGGAATGCTTCTTTTCACATATCCCATCATGCTCTCCTTTGAGAAAGACACATAGATACAGATGAGAGTGAAGTTTGGGGTCCTGGCACATTTATCTGGCACCCCCAGAGAAAATGTTTTTTTTTTGGGGGGGGGGGGGTAGGCTTGCCTAAGGGCCCAAGAGAAATGTGACTATTCTGAGGATGGGATTCAAACCAACAATCTTCTGACCATAAGTGTCCACTTAGGGCGCCGTCTTCTGGGGGGGGGTGCCAGCTTAGCCAGACCATTACACTTTTTCTCAGATGGGGGGTGCTAGCAGTGAAGCTCATCTAGGGCACCATGTGGCCTTCAAGTGGTTCTGCATCCTGGGTGCTGCTGAATGACTCCCCTTTGCTTATTAAGGCCGCGTGCTTATTGTCCATTGTGAGTGCGCTGTTTTCGGTTTGGTAAATTCGTCTGCAGCAGAATTAATCAGATTTCCAAATATTAGTCTATGAACCCTAAATGGATGAACAAACTAGGTTTCGGAATGAGAATCGACCTCGTTGGCTAAGTACGTCACCGTATACGTGGATTCTGATATGATGCCGGAATCATAAAAACATGATGTGATTTTTGGTCATTTGCTTTGTCTTATTATCTGTTTTCCTACCCAAATAGATGTCTGTACATCTCTTTCTTTTGATAACCATTGGAATACCCTGTTTACCGTTAGCTAGCAGAGGATGTCACCACCGCCGCCGGGAAGACGGGGCCCCTGTGCAACTGATCCCCCCCCCCCATTTTATCACTTGTAATTATACAACCGCTCCCACGGGCTCCCCATTGTTGAATTTAATTTGCTTTGAATTTAAGTCTTCAAGTTGAGAAATCAGCATTGCCGGTGATAAACAAGGCGTGATAATGAGTAAATAGGATAAAGGACCCCCCCCCCCCCCCCAAAGCACCACCTCACCCCCATGTAGCAGTATATTAAAACTGATTTCAAGCTTGGATCTGGGGCTTAGTGGTGATAGGGGGTGGAGCCTTTGTGCAATGATCTGTTCCATTTTTCCAGTGATGGACAAGGGAGGGGCAGAAGGGTGAAAGATCCTTCACAGGGAGCCCCCATCTGACTGTCATGCCTCGAACCCAAGACCAAGTCCATGGTCTGCAGATTCCTCTGCCTAACTGCCATACAGCAGTCAGGCTACTTGTACTAAGGCCTTCCACCCGCACTATTTTGGATGAAAAGATCTATTAATTGCAAGAAATAAATAGGCGATTCGCTCCTGAATGTGCCAGAAGAAAACCGGAGGTGTAGTGCGTGACAGTCATACGTTCCGATATGTGGTCCCGATACCGGCGACATCCATTTGCCATCAGTGGATCTTTGGGAATGGGCTGGTCTCGCTGCCGGAGACAAAGCAACGCCCATTGGCTTCGAGGAGTCAGACCTCATATACATGTCCTTCACACGTGATGGGCATACGACGAATGGCTGCATTTCCTTAATTAAAAGCAATAAAACGACTGATATTTTCTTTGATTTTTCTCCTTGGTCGCCACAGTAGTGATGCTCTTTCTCCCTGAATCCAAATGCGGCCCCACAAAAACCAACAGCTGGGTATTTTATTCTGACGCTCAATTTGTTAGGGGTAATTCTAGGATTTTTTTAAGATGGGGAGGGGTTAAAAGGGGCCATTATTCTTACAGAATAGTCTAACTTTTCATTAGTCAATGATATGTTTTAAATCGGTAAGTGACGGGGAGGAGGTACTCTAGGGACCAATCGGCTATCAACTGGGGGTCAGTGGCCCCACCCCTGCCAAAGCGGCCATCCTGATGCACAGTGCTGGACAGAATCATAAGCGGACGTGATGGAGCTTGTCGGGAAGACTATTGTTTTATCACAGGATTCAAACCGTGGCGCAGAGAAATATATGATGCGTGTAACACATGTGACAGGGGGAATGAGCAGGCTCAGTCGTCAAGGCGCCAGACCGGTGACGAATGCCAGTTCAGGTTTTCAGGAAGGGAACAAGCGTTCCTCGAATGAAGCACTTCACCTGTATTGCATCAGCAGATATGCGGCTGCACGGGCGAGTGAGGCTGTAATTTGTACAGCTCTGCGGTGGATAAAAAAAACGGCTGCCAAGCTGCTGTAAAGAACTGCCTATGCAGTACATGGTCATGGTGAGCCTGGAGTATATCCCAGAATCCACAGGGCACGAGACAGGGGGACACCCTGGATAGGATGCCAGCGTTTCACTGAGCACTCGGATGTACTCGTTTCTTTCCTCCCCTTGGGCTTGAGGATTAGCAGTTTTGTTGGTACCGTTTAATTATATATCCTTACACCTTTGGTGGCATCAAAAATAATCCCACACGGTCACCTACCGGCAGTTTACCTGGTAATAGTGTTTCTCAACCCAGTCCTCGGGGACCCTTAGACAGTTCACGTGTTTGCTTGCTTGCAGCTCCCAGCACACCTGAATCAAACAATTAAGAACAAATCAAAGATCAACAAGGACAAAACCAACAACCAAGAACACTGAATACCTGGCACAGTTTTGTTGGGAGCCGGGAGAGAGCAAACATCACGTAAAAGTCGTTCAAGATAAAGAGTTTCACTGAACTGGGAGGGCAGAAAACGTGAGGACTGAAAATGGATGTTACTCGGATGAACGGGGCCCAATGAAAACAGAGCTTAAGGGTTGTGGCCAGGGTCCTCGAGAACAGCAGCACTGGGCGTGAAGGCGGCGCACAGGGGGCAGGGAGGGAAGCATATCCTGGCCCTGGGCGTGGGGGGGGGGGCCTGTCGCGGAGCCAGAGAGGGTGGGGAGGGGGTGGTGGAGAGAGTGGGTGATGCAGAGAAGGCCCGGGGCAATTCCCATTAAAACGCGGAGCACGGAACGTGCCTCTGCAAGGCCGCATCGCTAGCCCAGACGCTGCTAAGCCGCAGATTTACAAACCTGACTGGAGGGGAGCGTGGAGCCCTACACGGGAGAGGAGGCGCGGAGCCGGGAAAGGTAGCTGCTGGGGAAAGGGGTTTCAGGCACAATTACACGGAGAAGACAGGCTGGGAAAATCAAACCCACGCCCCCCCCCAATTTGTATTGCACCGAATATATTTCAAGAGCGGCCGGGAGAGTCCGCTAACGCTATTATCCGCCACATCATTATCCTGCGTTCGACAGTCATGTGACTAAGACAGACGTGGATACAGAGAATGGCCCAGCCCCAGCTGACATAACCGGCCTTATCAATATTTCACACGCTATTTCGCAATATTCACGCAATATTTCACACGTGCTGTACGAAGCTCCCTCCAAACGTGCCGTCACGTCAGCTTGAGTATAGCGGTGGCAATCTGCTGTTCTGGGGTGGAGAGAGTAGCATGCTTTCTGTCCCTGAGCGACCCCCCCCCCCCACACACCCCTCCAGTGCCGGGGCTTACCGGCTTCACTGGTTTTTGGAATTATAATTAGACAGAATAATAGAATAATACCGAGACGTGAGCTCAAAATGTCACGTGGCTCACTCGCTATAGCCTCGTAATGTCGCTTCCCCCCCCCCCCCACAAATAGCAGCGATTAGTGATTTCCGCTCACCTTCCAACGACCCATTGGGAGACCACTGAGATGCAGCTAAATTTTTCATTCACCTCTTTTAAATATTGCCTTTTGAAGCAATGATGTTTTCTTTTATGTCTTTTAAAAACGACTTTTTCCTTCCAAAGGCTCCTGGCAAGTTTGCAGGGTGTCACAATTCTGCACCCTACAGTGTCCCAATTCTGCACCCTACCACCGGACACTCCCAGCATGGAAGCACTGGTGCTTCTAACCGCTTTCTGGACCTTGTCATCCCAATCTCGATTTATCTAGAAGATTCAGAAGCCCGCAGCAGTAATCATGGCACCTCTACATCCTCTTGTCGTGTGGGCAAGAGCTCTACGCTTATTTTATTTCCTTTTTTGAAAAACAAATTGTATTCCTATTCTAACTTTAGGAAGGCTTTCAATGACAGCTTGCATGACAAAATGTCAGAGGGAGGCTGGTAGCCGTTAATTAAGTAGAATTGGTGAATGTCAGGACAGCAAAGGTCAGCCCTAATCTCCAGTTATAGTCCCTCCCCCCCTCACGCCCCCACACAACGGGACGGAAGCTTGCATGGCCATATCGACGTGTTTGCATATGGTGTTTGGATTTTTTTTCCCGCCAGCACCATTAGAAATCTGGAGATCTGTCCATTTGTTTATTCTAGCTAAGGGTGAAAAATAAATATTCCATCTCCGAATGTAGCTTATTTTTTATTCAGAAAAAACAGGCACAGTATCAGAGGTATTGTTACTCACTCCTCGACCTTTCCAGCTCACGAAGGGTGCAATGTGAGCTTCTGTCCGCCCGAGCGTAATTATGCAAATGGGACGAAGCCGGCAGACCGCTTTCCGAATTCAGCGTAAACTCCAGTCACAGGGATCATTCTGGGCCACGTCGCGACTTCGGAAAAGTCCCCCGGTCCAGAGAACCTCACAGCTGCAGAAAAAAAAATTAAGAAGCTTTGCAGAATTGGAGAAAAGGACATGTTTGATTACGGATCAGCCGGGAACGCTCAGGGTCAAACGCGTAAGTTTATAATGAGCAATATCTCAGCTCTCCCAAGATCGTTCCTATTGATCATTAGCCTCCTGCGCCTATAGTGATTTTTATTATAATTGCTCTGTCTGGAAAATGTCAGCCGGCATCTCCAATAGCGTCTGCGGACATTTGTAAACATTGCAATCGCTAACTGGGACCAACGCCGCCCGTCCTGCCGCCCAGTCCGCTGTCCAGCCACAGTCTCACAAGTTTGTGGACTTGAAAGGAGTACATTTAATAACACTCTTCTGTGCGAGCTGACCTCGAGCTGCATCCCTGATGCGTTCACTTTCATTGGTAGGCCAATATGAAACAAGCGGACGACGCATCAAAACACATTAGAGCAGGAAAACTGTTAGCATAGTCTATGCTGTAAATTTGGTGTTTTTCCAGGGAAAATTCTGACTCACATTCAGGGGTTATAGCAGTCAGTCACTGACATGGGCATGACATTGCAGAAAGAGGGCGGGGGTCGCGTAGCACAGGTGGGCAGAACCATGTCGTTGGCCAGAGGTGACCATTTCAGGTCCAGAAAGTAAAAATCCAAACCAGGATTTTGTTTCAACCAATTAATTCACTACTCTGTGACTGTGAGTCTTTACGCTCAACTGGTTGGTTGAAACAAAATCCTGGTTTGGATTTTTCCTTTCTGGACCTGAAATGTCCACCTCTGTCGTGGGCAGACCGTGTCGACTTGCAGGGCACCTCAGTGGTGCCACGGCTCAGTGGCTTTTTCTACACCCAGTGGCCAGTGACCCAGAATGGAATTTGGATCTTCCCCATTCTTCTGCTGTTTCTCAAATTGCTGCCACGTTTCCCACAAAACAAATGCCTCCTTCTACAACTTCATCTGGTGTTTTTCTGAACAACCGACCAGCGCCAATTCTGTTAAATCGATTTGCTTTTTTTTTTTTAAGATCCGTCGGGCTGAATTTGGGAGTCATGGTTTTCAGGAAAGTGAATCAATAAAGACGCAGAGGTACATGTTAACATGTGTGAGTACACATACGTCTACACGAGGTGTGTAGCATGTGTCCTGCTGATGTGGCAGAGTATTAAATGTGTATGTCATGTGGACTGGCACGGTCGAGGGGCAGGGGGGCAAAAATGCCCCATCGGTGGGGTGAACTGTGCAAGACTGCAGCAGGGAAGCAAAGGCCATCCCCGTGATGTCTTAACAGCGGGGTGGAGGGGGTCAGCGAGGAGGGCACAGGGGCTATGTTGTGAAAGGCTATTCTTGTTTTTAGCAGAGATCAGCCCAAAGGCGGTCCCCGACTCGCTGCCATTTCCAGAACTCCTCTGCCAAAGTCCTTATAAATGTCACGGCGGGAAGCTTGCAGCCCAGGTATGACATCGAAGGCTGGGAAAGAGCGCCAGCGTGACGGGCTCTGATCGCGCCTCGTACCCGGCCTGGGGAAATTGCCCGACTGTGCCCGACTCTGTAGTTACTGTGCTCCTCGACATTTGAGTCGGAAAGCGGCAGAGGGAAAAATCACCGGGAAAAAACACGCAAAAAAGGAAACCCCACTTTGCTCAGGAAGGTGGGCCTCCTGTCCATGTCTGGACCTCGTACATTTTTAACACTGATGATCACAGCCTGCATATGAGAATAAGTAAATAAATCAGAACACAGCAGAGTAAGAAAGGCGTGATTCCCGTGACGGAAAGAGCCACACAGGGTGGATCCTCTCATTAGCCGGTGGAATCCATCGGGATTGGCGGTCCGGCCTGGATCTGTTTGTTCGGCTCGTTTTCCTGGTTGCTCTGGTGACTTCGCGGCACAGTGATCCGTAACGCAACGCCTGCAGGCTGCTAGATAAACTCATGCGCTCCGGGGTTTGAAAATAGAATCGAAGTCGAGCTTCAAAAGGCAGGTTTAGCGTTTTCTTTTTTTCTTTCCTCCTTATGAAGAGGCCAGACACTGCCGGGAAGTCATAACACTCTGTGTTAGCAGGAAACGGGAGCCGGCTGCAGAGATGGAGGGAGGGACATCTTCTCGCGCACAGATGGACTTCCAAATGTTTTGGAGGAGGCAAGAAGCACTGGTAACAAACATAAAATCTGAGAACGAGATGGAGACGACGGGACCGTGAAACATTTGCCGATTACGCAACGCGCGTGCGGGGGGGGGGGAGGGGGTTAGCCGGAAGAACCCCTCGGTGCTGCCGTACGCCCGTTACATCATGCCGTAACCAAGGCCACCATCACGGTCAACTGGAAGCACTACTGGTAGGTGTAACTTTCTTGCTGCTTTTATTCTTACATAATAAGCAGGAATTATGCGAGAATTACACAGGAAATGGGAATTACAGAGCCCCTATTTTGGAATAGGGGGACATCATACCATCATGGGGGAAGGAGTAGATAAAGGGGGGACATATCCGCAAAGGAGGGGACTGGAGTGGCTAGGCAAAGCAAGCGTATTGCTTTATAACCAAAAACGAACCAGCCGGACACGCCTCCAAAGACCCAGACCATTGCTCCAGGATGCTCTCCCAAAGCAAAACCTTACTTTATTCCCTTAAAACCTTAATAGCAGTCCACCTGAAACCTGAGCCGTGACCTCACCTTCCCTCCTCACATCCACATACTCATAATGTCTCACATCGACCAATACAGGCAAAAGACTGGGAATGAAAGGGAACAGATAATTACAGTCACCCAGCGGCCCCACTCAAAGTACCCAGATCCTGTTTAGATACTCTCAGAAAAAACACCAAAACACTGTAATTAGCAGTTAAATTTAAAGTGAAACACATATTACAATCAGAATTAAAATTCCAAGGGGAAAAAAATTGGTGTGTGGCTAGATTTACAGATCTTTTTATTCCTTCGAGGAAAAAGACAGGTAGAGTTTTTGAACACGTACAAAAGCCTAACCCTGAATGTCAGGGAATAAACAAAGTATCAAGTGTGGAGGGAAGAAAAAACCAGAGACGACACACTCTCCACCATGGCGATCAGCGTCCCCGTCTGCGACAAGGCGAGACGGGGAGCTGAGGGAGTGACTCCCAGGACCACTAGACGCTGACTGTCGTTCGACAGAAGGAATGTCACTGACATCTGGCCATTAAAGTTACAGCAGCTTTTCTGGGGGGAGATAAACTGTTCGGATATGAAAACCAAGATTATCTCAGACGGGGGCGGGGGGGGCGTTAGCTGTCCGGCGAACCATCGCCAAAGCTTCCCAACCTATGACCTTTGACCTGTTATTTTTAGGAGCACTGAAATCCATCACCCAGGCAACATGGGGTAGCTAAATTGAAAGGTCGCCTCTTTGAAAAAAATCAGGGCCCACAGCCGTGTCGGCAAGGGTCAGGTGACAGGGAGGGTTTTGGCAAATTAGGCGTCTCGTCGATGCCATCATAAATAATTGGTTCCCATTTTTACTTGCTCAAGCTCTGCCTGTGATTGCTGCCTGTGATTGCTGTCTATGATTGCTGCCTGTGACTGCTGCCTGTGATTGCTGTCTATGATTGCTGCCTGTGACTGCTGCCTGTGATTGCTGCCTGTGACTGCTGTCTATGATTGCTGCCTGTGACTGCTGCCTGTGATTGCTGCCTGTGACGGCTGCCTGTAACTGCTGCCTGTGATTGCTGTCTATGATTGCTGCCTGTGATTGCTGCCTGTGACTGCTGCCTGTAACTGCTGCCTGTGATTGCTGCCTGTGACTGCTGCCTGTGACTGTTGTCTGTGATTGCTGTCTATGATTGCTGCCCGTGACTGCTGCCTGTGATTGCTGCCTGTGATTGCTGTCTGTGACTGTTGCCCAATATCCAAACCTGTATTTTTCTTTGTTTTTTTCATCCAAAACAAAAAAAAACGGCTGTTACTTCCTCCACCCCAGCGCGTCATTCTTCTTACCATCCATCCCAGACAGAAAGGTTCTCATAGTAATCCATCACAAATTCCCATCCGTCTGATGGGCAACTGGGGACAGGAGGTTCCCCAGGCAAGTTTTGATGAGTTTATCTGTTTCACGCACAAGGTAAAAAGGTGGACCCCTGCACATATTAATAACTCAAATAATTGCAACAAATGACCGTGGTTGTTTCTTTGATGAGCTTCTTAATGAGCAAAACAGTCCTAATTAGGGGGCAAGGGGGGGGATCCGGGTCCATGTTCGGCTTGGCCAGGCAGCCACATGGGGGTACAGTGCTCTTAGCAGTGACCCTGTAAACGTTTACAACGTGACAGACCACTAGGGGGCGCCCAACACTCTGCATCCATCACATTGTCAACTATAAAAGTGGAACAGACCCCATGCCTGCCAGAGGCCACTCAGATGTGGTGGATGAGCCGTGAGGAGTCATGTGACCCAGATGGTCAAAGGGCAGAACTCTTACTTCAGGGTGGAGGGGGGGAGGCAGGCAGGGGTGAGAAAAGATACTTAACCGCAAAACAGCTTCTGTAAATTCACTGCGGTAGAAAAGGGGCTAAATTACAAGCTGTTTGAGTAAAAGCATGAAACGGGGAGATGAATGATGTCATGTCGATGGTGAGCCATTAGGTTAGCCGTGATTCGAAAGTGAGTGTAAAGACACCCCCGAGCTGTGGGTGCAAGGCCACTGGCAGGTGGCTCCCTCTCGCACACTAATGGGGAACATGCCTTTTTGCCCCCCCACAACTCCTCCCTCCCCCCAGAGCTGAAACGCAGGTCCCTGCGACCGGCTGTTTCACAAACAGAAGGATGCTCTCTCACATTTTTTATCCCATCCGTTGGCCAGGAAGCCGTTCACAGATCCACCGCGCGGGGGCCAAAGGAAAACACCAGTTTTTTTTTGTTTTTTTTTTGGTGGGGCATGAAATATTTATGTGACATATTTTATTAACAGGAAAAAAACGTTAAAAAAATGAACACGCTCCGCTATTTCAAATCCCATGGATTTTTCCGGCACGTCTCCACGTAGCGGCGATGTCGCTGCAGATCTCAATGAGAGCAAAGCCGCTCGTCTTCAAACCGTTGATGTAAAAATATCCCATTCCGGTACATCATTCCCGAAAAAAGGCACCCTTGTTAAAAAAAGCGCGCATGTATCAGTCGCTCTGTTCCCGCCAAGTGGAATCAAAGCCAGACAACAATGCTAAATATTAATTCTGCCGAGTTTCACCTGCGGGCTTCTGGGGAATATTTACTTGTTTGGGGCTTTGCTATTGTTCGTCAGCTCTCAGCCTTTAAAACGAGTCGATTTTTAAAAATATTTTCTCTCGCATACGCACAGGTGCTCACGAGCACCCCTGGGATCATCAGGTCTCACGTTACTATGGCGAGAAACGTTACGTGGTCGAGACCTGTGATTTTTCTGTGGTATTTTTAGCAACACTTGCAAGGGCAGACGGCATGGGTAACCTCTGGAACATGCTCAGGAGATGGTCTAATTGAACAGCTTTTTCTTACAGGAAACTCAATATATTTAATAAAGTGGCACGTTTAAAATTCGAGCCGCGATGTCACCAAACCAGCCTTTTAATAAATTGTTGTTTTTTTCTCGGTCCCCACCCCAGGGACAGGATCACAGTAAGTTTTACACAAAGTTCCACCCTGCCAACCTGAGTTAATAATTCTGCTCCTGATCAGGAATAAATCTGTGTCATTAGACTCCATACAGGTCCATTTAAACCCCCCGTAGACTCTCAAGATTTCCTGGTTGGCATCTCTCCAGTCCTCAGTTATGGTTCTTGACATCCACAACACACACCTTGGATAAAAACCGTGATGACTCTTCGTGTTTTGCAGAAGGATAAGTTTTGATTTTTAGAGTTATGCAATTGCCCACTTCTGCAGATTACGCTCCCAATTTTCCAGGCATTTCTTGGAACAGCAGAACAAAAAGAGCAGAGCCAAACAGGAAGTTAGTCAGAGCAAAACAGGAAGTGAGTCAGAGCAAGAAGGTCCCATATGGGGTTTCTCCCCCCCCCCATCCTGTCTTTGCTCGGTGGATTAACGTTCACCATGGCTTCCAATATCGCTAAGCAGTGGTGGGGATGACATCCCTCCATTAGATTTTTTTCCATCGTTCCCATGTGAGTGTCATGGCCCTTCGGTACGGATGAATCGCGATGATCAATCACCGGCTAAAATGGCCAACTACAGCATAGCGCAGTCAGATAAATACGACTAAAAGCTTCATGGTTAGATTTCATTAGGCCATAAGCCTGCACTCTAAACTCCTTCAATTGTTAGAAGCTCACTCCCATAAACGGGATAATCCGTATACGTAAAACCTAATTTCAGGTTTCCCTTCTCTCTCCACACCACAAAACCTAACAATCGCTGCTCTGGATACGGCGCGTTCTAAATCCAAATCTGAATTACACTGATGCATAAATGTGACTCATCTTCAGTTACCCCTGTTGATAGAGTCAATTTCTTCCTTTTTAAGGAAATCCATCTTTCCTTGCTTGCTAACAGTATGGAGACCTTAAAAAAATTATAAAACCGCAAATGCCGGAGCTCAGTATTGGCTGTCATCTTTCAGGGGGGTGATTTTAAAGATGAATGTGACAATTAATCAGTTGGCTAATCAATGAAAGTTCTAGAAAATGGCAGGCCTATCTCTCCCTAAGACAATTTGTCAAGGGCGGCCTACCTGACCTCTTGCTTAATACCTCTTCGAGAGATAATCTTTTGTTTCCCAACAAAATGACAGAGACAAAATGCTCTCTCAGTGTAGAGTACGCCACTGTAAATTTATGTAAACGCCCGTAACTGGGAGCAGACAGTGTTTGCTTTATAACGGAAGAAAGGTAGCCCCAGTAGACAAGTCCGGGTTGTGGGATCTCGGATCTACATTACTGAGACAACATTCCTGCCCTCAAGGAAGCCATTCTGGCAGAGGACTCATGAGAATTAGACTGGCTTATGATGCTTTTTTTAATCATTGTTTCTGAACACACCCGACACATTTAATTTATTGCCGTCTCATTGTAGAGCTGAGACTCGCGGCCACAGGTGACACACCCTCCGTGCTTGGGGCGTGTGTGCCACCTTAGTTTGACGACAGCGGATGCCCGTGTTCCCCAGGAAATGTGGTGAGGTCCTAACAGACAGTGAAGGGGCACAGCTTGCGGGACATTTAATCAGCCTGCGGTGCCACCCGTGGGGCCCTGTCACTCCTTCAACTTCGCGACTCGCTGGCACATGTGTACAGAAGTGGCTCCAGCATCACGCACAGTAAGCTTGGACATCCGCATGGGGTGAATGTTCAGTGACCATGCCTGTGTAACATTTCCCATGTTCTGATTACTTGAATCGAAGGGTCTGATAACGTTTAACATTCACGTAGAAGACTGGAGCATTTAGGAAATGCATAAGTGATTTATGTATTTCCTAAATGAGTGATAGATACTGGGAAAATGCTAAACATCAATTAATTAATTAATTAATAAGTTAAAGTAAAAAGTATTTTTTTCTTTCTGTGTCATCAGCTAGGCCTATCATTTGAACAGAAAAAAAAATCACAGCTCATGTAAAGTAGGATATGCAGGGAAAATACGTTTTAAAAAATGTGTGCGAAACTGCATCACGGACGTAATGATTTATAAATCTGTCTTATTTTCGTCTGTAGGCCTGCTATTTATTATACAAGCAGACTGTCTTCTCTGTCTCTCTCTCCTGTTCCATTATACGGACTGCAGCACAAGCTGCACAGACTATCACCGTGTTCAACCGTCGCTGAATCTATAGTAAAATACTAAGGGCATACCCTTTCGTTTGAGTAACCCGTTCACATTTTCTATCAATTCTCGATGCCCTCCTCCAAGCGGGTTCCCTATTCCCAATATTACTACGCTCGTTAAGTACACACGTGATATGTAGCAGCACGTTCTTGTTTTCACCCTTTTTCAACTAAAAACTGGTATATTTTAATGATGGTGCGCCATTACGTAAATGACGGTTTTTCATTATAACTTAGGACACTGAGCTGATCACATATATTAAGCACGTTTTTTTCTACGTGAACAGAGTGCAACAGATTTACGTGGAAAAGGTACAACTCTCTGTATAACTCTTCCTCTCCCCACTGTGTGTGTGTGTGTGTATTTTGACCGATATTTAATTTCTTAATGAACGCATTTTACACCTGTCTCTCATTCGCATTTCGAGATTTCAACTGAAAGCGAAAAGCACTTACAAATATTTTTTTATTTTTAGTGGAAAAAACCTTACCTGTGATCGAAATAATGCTTATTCTTGGTCCCATTTAGTTCCTATAACAGGCAGAACACGTATTCATTTGTAGGATACTGATACCTGAAATTATAAATGGTATCTATGCCCATCACCCTGCAACATTTTCTTTTCTTATTTTTATTTCTATCAATGGAGGAAAATAACACGTTTTTTTCTCACACAAATTCAGCATATAAATAAATAAAGTAACCCCATGGATGTATTGAACGCTTATATTAATTTTTAATTCCTCGGAGCGGGATTCTGCATGCATATTCTCCATTGTTATCTCTTCAACAGTGTGTCTCGGTGTCACTTTACATTTTAATTTCGCTCTTTCTACCTGGTTAGTTTGCAATATTGTCTCGTGTTTGTTTCTTCGGAATCTTAATTGGATTTTACAGGTTAAAGGTCTACAAGCAGACAGTTCTAGATAATAACCCCCCCGCGCCCCTTCCCAGGATCAAAAACACCAAAACACTGCTGGTCTTCTTCCTCTCCAGGCAAATGCGTGTGTTGCGGAGTCGGTGATTAAACCCATAATACCGAAAGCCACGGTGATACGCTGTTGCCACAGTGCAATTTAAAACCACTGACAATTCCAAAAGTTGGCATAAATAAATAAAAATGCATGTTACTAAACAGGAATATATAATCTGATTGGACTTGACTGGAACGTGTCTAATTAGTGTTTGAGAAAATTAATTCATTAAAATGTTATCAAGAACAACAGTATCAAGATCTGTTATCACAGAGTGATGAGCAGGTCGGGGTTTTTGTCAGCCAAGACATACATATAGGTGTTAATAACGCTGATCCACTCACACCGACCTTGATACATTAATGCTACATTTATGAATCACGTATGAAGAATCTCGTTTGGTGAGTTATGGACCAGACGGCAAACAGATCATAGCAGGAGGATGGAGAGGAGATTTATTCCACTGCTATTTAAAAAAAAATAACGAGGATGAAAATAAAATGGAGCCGTTTTGTACTCGGCGCAAAAGGGGAAAAACTGAAGCGGAGAAAAACGGTAGAGGGTCTTGGGAAGGGCAGCAAACAGATCAGGCGGTGAGGTCTGGATGCGTGGCCTGGAGTCAGAGAAACAAAACAGAGTCAATTTGATCCATCCATCCAGCCTCCATTACAGCTTATCTAGTACCCAGTGATGGCAAACCTGGAGTCTGTCCCAGGAAACATGAGCGGGGGGGGCTGCAGGAGCATGGATGGGGCGCCAACCCAAAATCCATTTTACATTATTGATTTGCAGGTGACTAAATGGGCTGGTCATCTGACTCTGCTCTGTCCAGCCCCCCTTTTGACATAACATATGCAGTTCTTTGGCCACACTGGTGTAATTCATTCTGTCAAAGGGTATTTAACCTTTTAAGACAAAACCATGAATCAAATGACATTTGTATTTAAGAACAAAATTTGCAATCTCCGCACTTTGGTAAATCTGGCCACAGCTACTTGGCACAGCACTACATGTGCAAACTTGTGATGTCTTTGCTCGGAAGTGCGCCCTCTACTGGGAGTGGAGCTCCGAGCATGGTGGGGTCCTCGGCCTGGGTCGCCAGCAGTCCTTCAAAACCTCAGCAGGCCCTAAATCCACGAACCCAATGCTGGAACAGCAAACTGACAGACGTGCTCTTCCAGGTAGGACGTTGGTTAACTCTGTTTCCATAGCAACCAACAGCTGACCGGCTACTGGGACTGAACAGTGGTTGG
>JAODLC010000047.1:6502744-6515833 GCA_026781145.1 Hippopotamyrus pictus
ACGATCCACGGTGGTGGGGGGGAGGGGCCAAAGAAAGGAGAATATGTTCAGCTGAAATAAACCGAAAGTATCTCCAGGAAGACATGCATGCTGAGAAACGGCAGCAAGTTAAAAGAAATCCAGAGGCGATAGCTCGAAGCCGGCGGTGTAGGAACACCAAGCCATAAACCAGGGCGTGCTGTACACGTGTCACCCCAGCTGCTGGGTATTTGTAGGTACGCCTTGTGAATAAAACATTAAAAAATGCTACAGCGATATAAACAGCATCATTCCATTAGCAGCGCAGCGATACTTTTTCCCTGCACATAAAATAAAAAATCAGCACGGGCTAAGAGCTGTTTGTTTCCTACACTTCGAAACCCCACCAAGGAAGGCGGCAGCCGGCATATTCATCTTTCTCGCATTTAATGACTGCGCCTCTCGCCACGGGGCATCTTATAGGGCACAGCTTTCTGTCAGTGAGCTCATCCGGTACCCCCAGTTGACCCTGAGTCTTTGGCAACTTTTTACAGGGTGCATCCATATGGGGGGGGGGGGGGGGGGGTTGACTAAACGCTCTTCTGAGACCTGCCCCCGCCACACCACACGTCGCCGCTGCGAGAGCCGCAGCAATAAGGAGTTTTCGGAGGGTGGTCTGGTCTGCAGTCCTAATGGTCCTAACAGGGATAAAATGTAATTTGAAAGAAGCTGATCTATGTAACCTATTGTTGAGGGGTAATGTTGATCTAATTATCAGTTGGCATTGATGGAGCACCAGTGCTTCTCTTCCCCCCCCCCCCGCCAACCCATCGGGATTCTGGGTCCATGCCACAGGGCAGAGCAGGGACCACGATGCATGGGCCCTTCTTCTTCTATTGGCATGTGCCACAGCGCCGTCTGGGCAGCATCCGTCTTAATATCTTTTGTCACATATTTATATCTCCGTGTCCCAGTGTCCTCCAGGAAGTGGCTTCTCATCCGTTGTAAATATATTAGGGCAATCTGTTCTCGACACTCTTATGAGGTGCCGATGAAATCAACCCCCCCCCCCCTCCGCCACTGGCTCCCCCCGTCCTAAATCAACATAAAAACGGCACAGCAGATCCAGGGTGAACGAGGGTGAGCGCTGCGCGTCAGCAGGCTGGCCCGCTTCCAGGGAAGCCATTGCCACGGCAGCGTCACCCGGCCAGCCGACCTGTCGGCACGGGCGCCCCAAAGACGGCGTCGGTCTTTGTCGCCCCTCCTGTCTATCCACGGTGAGCCGGCGACAATATGCCGTGCTGCGAGACTCGACCTTCCCCGCCACGGGCTGCGCTCTGCACATGAGAAAAGGCCGAGCCTCTTGTAAAAGAACGTGCGTGAATTTATGTCCGGCGTCAACAGCGGCTAAGCAGCAGGCTTCATTTATCATCATTTAGATCCTGCTCCTTTGTCCTGCTTGCGTTTTTTAAACGTAATAATTAACAAGCAGGTTCCTGTCCTGGATGGAGCATTCAGATGTTCTGTCCACTGGACAGTTCTATTAGACACCCAGCTGCTTTGTAGAAAATAAAACAGAAAAGATGTATTGTGCTCGGTAAGTGTGTATAAGCGAGTTGGAATCTCCAAAGGCAATTTTGCTGCATCATTGAAGAGAGAGAAGCTGAAAAAGATGGGAAACGCTTCAGTTTGAATACAAACGTGACAAAAAAAAGCTAATAAATTTTTTTTAATATGATGTACTTCAAAAATCTAGGTTCAGGTCCAAAAAGAACAAATTATGTTGTTTCAACCAACCAGTTGAGTATAAAGAGTCAGAGTCACAGAGTACACAACTGGTTGGTTGAAACAAAATCTTGGTCTGGATTTTTAGTTGCCGGATGTGAAATGTCCACCTCTGGTTCTGCAGTATGTGGTGAAGCAGCTACAGAATGGGGCTCCTAGCCAGATAACAGCATCAGGAAGGACTCTGCCGCTGGCCCTTTGAATAAAGTAAGCTGAATGGCTTTGGGGAATGCACTCATGGGAGTTTTACTTACACAAAAATGTTCTGAGGGTAGAACGAAAAATGACTGGTTCAGAGAGACAACCAATCAGATCTTGCATGAGACGTCAGACCAACCAATCAGGTGTCTTGGTTCCACCTCCTCAAGTTGCTAGGGCCCACCTCCTCTACAATCTGATCAGCTACCTCTTTGAACAAATCATTTGTTGTTCTGCCCTCAGAGAATTTTTGTGTAAGTAAAACTCCCATGAGTGAGGAATGTACTCTGCCAACAGGGGCAACAACGCCCCCTAAGCAAGTATGGCGATATTAAAATAAGCAGAAGAACTCAGTTGGTCAATTTGATACTGACTTCACCACTGAGTCCTCAGCCCTTACATCTAAAGCGACTTAACCAGGACCAATCCGTCTTTCACAACATTTTTTTTTTTCATTAATGCAGAGAAAGATGCTCTAAAAAGGAAGTTCAAATCAATCAGTTCAACTAATTTTATTATATGGCATTACGATTATATGAGTCGGACGAGGTGACCTTTTCTGCATTCGCTGCTGTACCAGTCAGATATCCACACGGCAAAGACATGACCTTTGTAGAATTGTAATAACATTGTCTAATCTGAATGGTAGAGGAACATGTTCCCGTCTTGTATTAAAGGTTACGCAACCGCATGATAATGGAAATCTATCAAGGGCTTCTGCATGCCTGCATCGCCGTCAAGACGCCTGCCTTTTTCACCTGGAAACGCCAGCGGGAATTTTTCTGGGAAAACGGCAGACATGCCTTCTTCAAACAAGTTACTCTCTCTCCTGCTCTCTCTCTCTTTCTCTCTCACTTAAAGCTTTTTTTCCCCCCAGTCACAAGAGGCACAAGGCGAACTACAAGTTCCACCTGTTACCATTTCACACGTGTCACGTACCCACTGAAAAGCCCCTGTGGGAGGCAGGCCAATTTCATTTACAAAATCCTACAAACCTGAAATTAATTTCATGGCAGCCTTCAGAAATAATTACTAAAGCACACATATATGTTGTTATGATATGAAACTGCCTTCGGATAAGAGTTACAAATTAAAAGAGATGCCCACTGACAACAGTGGACAATTTTATGCAAATCGTTCAAGTTTCATCACAATATTTAGGATCGACTGTCTATTATGTATCAACCGGAATGTGTTTTTTCCACATTATAAATATGTTAGCATTCTTCCTGTCTTCAAAAAATAGACAAATTAGGTCCAGGCTCACATGTGGTGAATGGTTTTCTACAAGGAAACATGAATAGGAATTTATTTGTGCAACAGCGACATCTTTTGACCGCAGAGGTCATAACAACGTCTTTTTATTGACGGGCTGATTGTCACACGATGCCTCCGTACATCCACAGATTGGACGGGGTCATGGAAGGACCTGGATCGTATCCCAGGAAGCTTGGGGAACAAGGGAGGGGCACATCCAGGATCAGGACTGGACGGGCCATCTGGCATACCAGCCCCCCCCCCCACCCCACCTATGGGGGGCCCCAAAGTCCAGGGCCGATTTTCAATTCCAATCCAGCCCTCTGCTGGATGACATGCCAGTCCGTCACTTCCGTCAGTCCGACATTCACATACCAAGGGTGCCAATTAGCCAGTGTTTTTTGACAATGGTTACCCACGCAAAATGAGGAGAATATGCAAACACCGAGTGAGACCAAGACTCGAACCCACAACTCTGGAGGGGCGGGTGCATAATGCAATTCTCTGTGGAATGTGTTATCCTCCAAATCCCAGCCTAGTTCGCGTCCTCTATGTGGAACAGAAAACAACATGAGGAAAATACAAACCATAATGCAAATGATAAACAGACCTACCACCTTTCATTACGTTTTTATGTCTAATTAGATGTCATGTGAATGAGTAGAGGAATATTGTTGATGTCCCTCAGAAACAGACTTTACACACATGTAACAGTTTTGCGGTATGGGAGATTCGAATGTGGTCTAAAATATTAGTGTTCTCAGTGTATTGATTTCTTGTAAAGTTTGTATTGCTTTTCTAAAAATGCATGCTCGGTCGTAGGCATTAGACCTATGTAAAGTTCAATAGACTCATTTTTGCACAACTTGGCTTTTCCATTCAGGTATTGTTTTATTTGCTTAATTGTGGATTTGCACACTGAAAATCAGCTGCGCATGTCTCGTTAGCTTTAGAGAGCCGCCGAAGCATTAAAGTCATACGTGGGCAACTGATTTTATCAAAAAGAGAGATTTCTCCCTAACAGGATTATTGCTCTGGATAGAAGGAGGACGGCCAAAGGGGGATTCATCATCGAGAGCAAAATGATTTATTTTAAAGGTTGTAGCTCCAAAATGTGATCAGGGTCACTGTTGCGTCTGTGGCAGCGTATATTGGGAGACCTCTGTCGTGTCTTATGTCTCCCAGGTCAGTCGCCAATATGAAGACTTCTTCCGGCTAAAAGGGCATATTTTACACACCTGACTTTGATTTGCTCTCTGAGCATTACCCGAAGTTATTCTTAACATGCAATGTATGGCCGTAAATCATTTCTACTCGGCTTAAGGTTTTTGTTATGGAGTTCTTTCAGTACATTTCAGACGTCGATCGGGTCGTCTTTGACTTGAGACTAGCCTCGATTTGTATTGTTTGCTTTAAGACGGGGATTTTCAAACTTTTCTTGAACCAGTGAATCGCAAATGAAAACATCTCAGATCCATAGGGATCCCCTGCCACTAATGCATGAACATATCTAAGGGCTGGGAGGGGGGGGGGGGGGGCTTCAATATTTCTCGCTCAGGTGGGGTCCATATTGATTATGTGTCTCTCCGACCGGGGAGGGGCGTCTTCTACAATATTTTTGCGTTGCGTAAATCACATTTTAACATCTATTCGGATCCCCAGAGTGTCTGAAACACCAAGTTGAAAATCCCTGTTTTAAAAGAATAAAATGAAACGTAGCCTATTAACTATATAGTGTTATATCAGGGATGTCTCGATCGGCCAAGTTGAGCTCCAGATTCATAGACTGACGGGGATATGTCATGCAGAAATCCACGGAGAAATCTCCATCATTGAGAGGAGCGGAAGTGTCACGGAAGCGCAGAGATTGAAGTACCTAGGCTACTGGAAATCCAGAGTGTTACTGACACGTTATATAGTTGGACCGTTATGGTGAATCCCCTGAAATGACAGAAATTTCGCCACATTGTCACAGACAGTTGTCCCGTACGTGTCACTTGCGTAACTTGCTATTCTTTCAATGATAGTGCACCTCTAGTGCCACACAAAGCCAGGTGCCCGAAGCGGGGTGTCTTTTCATGGGAAGATCTGCCGTAGATCCGCAGCAGGAGTAGCGGCTGTTAGGACAGCCCCCAAGGCCAGCACCATACGGGGCTATTAACAACACTTAACAGCATTCATGCTGAGACGAGTGCAAGGGCATTGCAATCAGCACAGTTACCGAACCTGCCGTAATATGCACAACCGGGGATGTCAGAGGAGCATTCATATCTTTCCCTTGGTCAACACAAGATCTACCTTAATAATCGTATTGTTTCTTCTACGGTGGACAAAGCAGATCGTGTAAATCTGCAATCATATCACGATATGCCATAACGGTTATAGTGATGTATATTATTATATATTATAGAGATAATAGGGATCATTATAGAGATATCGTGTCCGGTAGACTATATTAATTTTGCTTTTTTGCAGAAGCTAGATAGACACAAAGGTCATGTTCAATACTTGAGAAGAAAACATTTCAAGATATGGGTGGTCTTGACCCATCAGCCTGAGCGGAGCCCACACGAACTGAACCGAGATCGGGTGACCGGTACCTAAATTTGTCCGCTCTTATGCTACGGACGAAATGAGCCCAATAGCCTTTACGCGGAAACCATACACTCCGGAGAATATATTTACGAAACACATGTCTATTATATTATACCAATTAATAAACAAATCGTTCCACTCTGATGGCAAATTGCCTACTCCAAGGGGGTGTTAAAGAATACTTTACACTATTCTGCTCCATTTTTTTGTCATTGTGGTCAAAGGCAGCACATATGAATGTCTTGAATATGGGTTCCTTCCACAGTCCTAAGACATGCAACTGACTGACCTCTCAAAATTTCTCCTACTGTATGATTGTAATGAGTGTTTATCCTTCAACGGATGGACAGCCCGTCTAACCACTCACCAACGCCGCAGCCCTGATCGGCATGGGTGGATGTCTTGGGCTTTGAACCTACAGCTATTGAACTGAACTTGGATCAGATTCTCCAGTTTTTAAAGCACATGTAGTAACATACTGAAATTTTGTTGAAATAAATGTTTAGCTTAGAGGTCCAGTTTTTGCAGTATTGTCTTTCAGGAGTACCGCTACAGATTTTGCCCCCTGTGAAAGCATATCATATTGGAGACCCAACCTGGACCAAGGTAATTATGTTCCGAAATTTTTAGCCCCCCTGTCACTCAGGGGTCCTAGGAATTGCCCCCTTTTCTGCCCCCTGTTGTTTTGTCTTGAATATATGCTGCATGGTGCTACTTTGGTGTTTCCTGAAACTCCGAGTTAATTTAACATCGGTTTAACAGTAGACAGTTGGGCAACAGGCGGACAAACGATAAAATAAAAAGCGAGCTCATTGCAGCACAGATGTTTACAGTAGCTATCGACTTGGAAGCAGCCATTCTGACGGACGGATACGCCTATATGGAGATGTCGGGCTGACGCCGTCTCCACTAACCCTGCAGAGAGAGGAGATCTCGTTCTCGCTGGATATGACTAGGACCTGACATTTTGAGTTTCATGGTTTCAATTCCGCGGGACTCTGAAAGGAAGGGTCAACATCAGCTAAAAATGTTACGCCGGCAAACAGGAATGATGCGCGATAAAGCGCAATATAGACCAGTGGTTCCCTTCTTTAATCCAGATGACACACTTTATTCGTTTGATCGTGATTATTAATAATAAGTTCCTTCTTACCTTTAATATCTTCAATTTTAAAGAAATCCATTTTTATACCTTGGGGTAATTTGACGTTATTAAGGGACGTCTTTTCGTAAGATTATCCAAATACATCAGGATAGCTGGGCTCCTCATATATTACTGCATATCGGAAATTCATGATATAATGAAATTTCTATTTTTGATTCAATTTCAACGATGCAAACATGTCAAGAGGAAAAATATGTTTTTGATCCCGAAGGGCATCCCAGTATATCAATAGCATCGCACAAACGGAAAAAATGTGTAATTAAGGGCTTTTATCGGACATGCAGTGAGGCATATAGAATTAATTGGGAATAGTTCGAAGGTCTTGAATGTATTATTGTTTTAATGTTAAACATCTTTTTTTTTTTTTACTAAGGAGTAGTAAAATCTACAGCATTTGTCTGTTGACACTTGCTTAGCCATCCATTTCTTACGTGAGAGGATAATTTAAGACAAGACCGTGGGGTTAGGCAAGGTGAAACAAACCGTTGACCTTGGGCGCCCATTCACGTTTTACCCGTTTCCATATAGCAGCATTTGATCATCATGGCGCACAGTGGCCCCGATGTCCGCTCTTATTAACAAATTGACTTCTGATATCGGTTAAATAATGCAATGCAGAATAACATGGTGAGCACATGTTTTTTTATGTTATTTATTATTACTGAAATGAGAAATATTGATTTGCCTCTATAGCCTTTATAACCTCTATAATAGTATTAAAATTGTGTTGTCATATGGCTTTCAGACAGTCTACTGGTGCTTACCGTGACCTTGTCCTTGTTGCCCTACTTGTCTCATTGTGGCTGAACATCCCCAGCCAAAGTACTTGATGTGGCTCATTTGTTTAGCTCGATCAGTACAGACTCCTCCTAACACCACTCAACCAATCAAATTAACGCGACGATGACGCCTTCATTCATCCCTATTCTAATGGCTTTCCCTGACTATAGCGGTGTGCAGATGAAGGGATACGCAGCATTAAAAAAAATAATTTCAAAAGTTTGTGGAAGAGTCAAATGAACACTGAGGTATTCTTAAGGACAGCCGGGCGTGGAAAGCGAGGTTTGCCTGTTTCACTGATCGATACTCACGATAATCAACATGTATTCATGCTTGGAACCATTAAGAATGGAGCTCAGGCTGGAATGTGTCTGCGGTGTGTCCTCGTTGTACCGCAGCCAATGGAAGCCACACTGTAAGAGTGACAAAGGCAATGGCACACTTAATAAGCTTTGTTTCATGCTAATAGGTAGCTGAAACTACATAATTATCCGAGTATTATTATTTTCATTATTTCTCTTGTTGTTGAAGTCTTTCATATAGTGAAGGCCACTGAAAATTATATCTGTAAAGAAATATTTGCTTAAAAGAAAACTTTGTGTGTATTTATTATTTATTTATTATGCACTGTTGCACTGTTGAACCTTTGACCTGTTGTTAAGTCACTGCCCCCCCCCCCCCCCCAGAAGATTGCGCCCTAGTCCACCATTGTCATCAATAGGATTGACCAACCCTACCCATCTTGACATTAACTGATATCGCTTGACAGATTGACCAGATTACATACTTTCTATGTTTGTACCTCATTTGTGCCACTTCGTTTATTTGTAGGAGGTTTTTTGCACTTGTACTTATTTTTATAATGCTGCTTGACAACAAATACCTCCTCCCAAACAAACACTCCCTGGAGGATTTTACCTTAAACACTGTAAAACATGTTTCCAGTTCACCCATTCAAGTTTGCTTGCTGGTTTGGCCTGACTTCCTTCCCTGTCACTTTCCATGCTGATGTCCTATCGTTGGCATCTGCACTACATAACCAGCAGGTACACCCTGTTCCCAGCTACTTCCTGTTGCCATAGAGACAGTCAAGAGGAGTAAAATTAATTGTTCCATTGAGCCATTCAACTGTGGGTGTTTACAACATGAATGGGTAAAAAAATCCTTTTTTAATCTGATTTTAAATGATTATAAAATAGACTACAAGCTTATAATGGTTATGTTAAATTTCATTGCTGAGGATGACTCAGATAGATCAATTTAAATGCATGTATATTGCTGAATAATTAAGGCAGTTCGTGCTAATTATATTGCACAAGCTTTTGATAGCAAATCCTCTCATTAGAGAGTTGTTTCTCTGTCTTTCACCCAGTATGGAAATTGAAATTATCTCCTCAGATTACCCCCTTGACCCACAAATTTTGTGCCAACCTTCCAGTAGGCTATGTGTCTTATATGCTATAGATTTCACAGAGAAATTTAGGATACCTGAAATGCATGCCATCAAATGCAGTGTTGATGTAGGCCAATGAAATGAATAGGACCCTGACTAGTTTTGGTGACTAATACTCCAGAACGATTTTAATATAAAATGTTATTTGTAATTGGTAAATGGGACAAATTATGACGTGAAAAATACAATGATCAGTTAAAGCACAGGCCTCTGAATACAACCTACAGTATGACGTGCATTTTTGACGCTGTATGTAATACAACTTCGATCCAGAAGATGGCAGCAATGTCAAAGGCAGGTAATGTAGAATTTGAAACGCATTGTCTTGAATGGTTTAATTCTCACTTACACATTGCAAGATTTAAATGCCGGGACATTTGCCTTAATATGCGTGAGAGCGAAGCCTGCCATATGCCATTTTTATGTCTGAAATGGCTGGACTTAGGGTACCATGACCCTGAATGATTGAGTGGTTAATTATTATGTCAAGGATATAGTGTATAATGCTACTCATACTACTGCAAGCCATATTAGTAGACATTTCAATAAAAGCTATTTTCACCGTATAATGACATCTGCTTATGTCCCTTCTCCCTGAGACATATATTTGGTCACCCATTCTGAAATAATCGGGTGAGCAAAGACGGTGCTTTGGATTCAAATCAGCTTATGACTTTTAAACATTTATATGGATTTATTTTTTGAGGAGCAATTCAGGTACTTTACTCCCGGGGATCAAACCAGCAACCTTCTGGTTACAAGGTTATGTCACCACACGAATTATCTGCTACCAAGCTTTATGTTTCTGAAACATTACACTTTATTAGTATGACCTATTCATAGTACAAACAATATTTCACCACTCAAGATTTCATCTCTGAATTTGCAGTCAGCAGAGAGATTAATGTGCGTAATCACTACGGAGAGGCACTTTGTTCGCTAATGAGATGTGCGGGCCGTCAGCACGGGGGTGGCAGACAAATGACACGTCGTATTGACAACGTCGTAGTGACGGCACGACACATTCCCTTTAACTTTGAGAGAAGAGATTATTTAACCAGGTAGCAACTGTTGCTTTTAATAAATCACATTTCATTATTATATATATTTTAGCTTTTATTTATTTTTCCTGCTCATAGATAGGGTAAAATTAACAGTAACTATAGTGATATGGTGAGAAAGTAAAATACATGGATATTTTTAAAATTATTATTATTATTATTATTATTATTATTATTATTATTTCAGTTTTTAACCTACGGCTCCTTGCTGATTTATCGACAGGATTTATATGACGGGTTTAAATAGCCAGTGTAGCAAATCAGCGTAATTATTCTGGCACAATATTTGTCGCTATTTTGCGCACACAGCAGAATCGTTTTGGATAAATCGATCCGTCCGGGTTCGTCAGCAAGATGCTAATTGATCGTCAGGAGTAAAAGAGCTTCTGAATATTTTAGGTTCTTGCAGTAACAGTACTTTTCATTTATTTATTAGGACTGGACCTAATATCGGTGGCCATAAGCTGTCTCCACTTTCTCACGTATTCTTTATATTAAAAAATCCCAATTGTCAGAGCAAGGTCAACTCATTGCAGAACTTGGTGAGACTGAGAAGCTTGTAACCTGTTAACTAGAACAGAGGTTTGCTGTTTCTTCCACACATCTTGCTAAGGTATCAATCAGTCAAGCGACAGATGCCAGTGTCAAATCATTACATGGTAAAATGCATACAAAACTCAACAGATCCCTGAGGTAAATTAGCAGCTGGACGATGATGGGTCGATACCCAACATACTGAATCTGTCAGCAAACCATTAGCTGATATCAGTTATACGTTTCATATTGTATTTCATGTGTGTATTTTTAGTTTCAGTGCAGGTCGGTATGTTTTTGGGAATATGTAAACAGCAGCTGAGACAACATGTACCAGAGTGTCCTTCCTGTTTGTTTTTGGAACAGTGTCATTAAAATACAGGAAGCAATGGTCATTCAATTAACCAGTTAGATCTGTTTTATGGATGGCCGTTCCCATCCAGGGTGCTGCCCTGCCTTGTGCCCTAAGCTGCCTAGGATAGGCTCCAGTCACCCCCCCCTCCCCAACTGTAAAAAAAGGGTACAGATTTGTGCCTTTGCTATCACTGAGACTGTACCCTCAAGGGTAAATGTACCTTTTAAGATACAGAAAAGGACTCTGAGGAACATTTTTGTACCATTGGGGGGCACATTAATGTTGTTTGTACCTTGGGCATGTTCCTCGGGGTCCATTTCTGCACCTTAAAAGGTACATTTATGTACAGCTAGGGTAAAATTGGCAGACCCTTGAGGGTACATACCGGGATAGATATGTACATTAATAGTGTACCAACATAGTCATTGAGGACTTCTGAATGAGTTTCCAAAATGGATCCGTGACAGAGCGCATAATTGCTAAATCATCGAAAAAGCTTCACGAGATGTTTGTTTCCAGCTCAGAACACGAGTGCTGACCTTCAGGACATTCCCTAGGTTGCTAAAAAGCCGAGGTCCTACATCGGAAATTGATATCTGAGTGATTCTGTCTGTTCTTCTGAACTTATCTCTAGCAGCTATTAGAGTGTGTCCTCATTCAGGGCAATGCAGAGTAGCTCCAGATGTAAGAGGAAATAATAGGACATTAATGGATGTTTATTTCACCACCAGCCCGTCCATCATGTGCTTTTATGGAAACCGGAATGTGGTGACATTGATCATAAAAAAATGCCAGGCTAACACTCTCCCTGACATAAATGCAGTAAAACCATGGAAAAGGGGACCAGTATTCCCACAGAGGGTGGACGTCTGATGTCCTTGAAGCCAAACGGTTAATATCCACGAAGAAGACATTACAGGGGAGTATGAAACCACAGTGCTAATTTATCCTTATTCTCCATTTCCCTGTTGTTTGCTCGAGCCAGGAGGTATAATGCTTTCATTTGTCAGAACACATAAAAACAGACACACTGAACCAGATGAAGAGAAAGGGAGATGTTCGGTTCAATGACATTCCAAGAGGGGGGAATGAGAGAAGAAGGGGGGAGCCTCATACAGACAAAGCAAGAAAGATCTATATCTGACATTCAGTGTTTTACAGCCCGGAGATTTGTTATCTTTCAGAGCGGAAGAGAGAAATAAATTGTGACTTTAATAGGGGCGAGTCATCTCATAGCCAATGAATTTCATGGGGACTGGGCCGCGTGAGGACATATGCTTGAGTAGACATGTGAATTTCTGCTGCTTCACACCATCGGGACCAGGGTTCGAGCCTCCGCCATGGCCCCATATGTGTGGAGCTTGCATGTTCCCCCTCCATGTCATTGTGGGATTTTAACCAAGTGCTCCGGTTTCCCCCTGCAGTCCAAAAAACACGCTGAGGTTAATTGGAGTTACCATATTGCTGTATGTATGTGCATGTGCAAGCAAATGGCGTTTGGGTGTGCCCTGCAATTCTGAGTTGTTCCCTGCCTTGCACGCGTAGCCTCTAGGATAGGCTCCTGACCCCCTGTGACCCTGAATAGGACAAGCAGGTACAGAATATGGATGGATGGAAGGATGGATGAGGACATAAAGTGATTCCAGAGGCGTGCATCACATTAAGAATTGATGGCCTGAAAAGAACACAGGTGGACAGGAGCTTCACGGCAGTTGTCCTGAGAAGCACCATGCGCAATGCACCAGTGTACCATCCCAGAGCGGCTTAGTGAGAGAATCAGCAGAATTCCCGGTGAGCTGCCTTGGTTGTGTGCTGGAGACAAGGACTTGGAAACGCAATAATTCTATGTTAACGCTATAGCTTACTGAGTGGCAGAGGTGGACATTTCAGATCCAGAAAGTAAAAATCCAAACCAGGATTTTGTTTCAACCAACCAGTTGAGCATAAA
>JAODLC010000047.1:6530781-6546300 GCA_026781145.1 Hippopotamyrus pictus
TTTTTACATTATTTTTACTTGATGTGCATTAAGGTTTAATATTATAATGTTGTGTCTATGCATATATAGCGAATATTATGTGTGCACATACAACATATATGTTGGTACTGATGCCAAGGTCATGTGTCTGTTTCCAGTTTGGATCATGGGTAATTTTCCTTAAAATGCAGGAAGTTTATCATTTATTCATCCATCCATCCTATAAGCATATGTAATACATAATGTAGGCAGGCCTCCTCTGTAGATTGCACAGAAGAACAGGTGTGACACAGCACAGTCATTCATCAGCTTGCTGACATCAGGCAGACAGGGGCTCCAGTCGCCCTTATAAAGCCAAACATGCCACACTAAGATGAATAGCATCACCACGGAGGGGCCTGAGGCAGCAGGAGGCACGGTCGCCTCACCGCTCAGCCCGGCGGCTGCCCTGCTACGCCGTCTCCTCGCCCCATTCAGCTCCCTAGGTGATGTTATAGTGAATAGCCTGTCTGTGACTGCAGGATTCTCTTGGGGGAGGTGTACGTTATGAACTTAAGCATTGTGGTTTCTGACTGTGCAGCTGAAAGTGATGGTACGATTAGCGGCAGCCAACCCTGTTTTTTTTTTATTTTTTTTTAAATTTGTTTATGACTTCAGCTCATATCTTGTTCCTTCACAAATATCCAGGGATGTGCATAGATTTTTCAATGGGTAGAGGGTGGCAGGGGCTCCACCTTAGTAAGTTTTCATGATTGAGGGTGGTCCCCAGTAATTTTTTTTTTTATATATCCCCAGTAGGGATATTTAACATAATCAAAGAAGGGCACTTGGAGCATCAAGGGGGACCAGACATTAATTCGCTCAGGCCCCCCAAACCCCCCCCCCCTTCGCCACATGCCTGCAAATATCCCTCAATCAGCACTGTAAATCTGGATGGGGGCTGGCATCCTCTGTCAGGAGCCAAGAACACATTATACTGACTAACATCAATTCCTGGAACACATTTCAATCTCAGCCAGGGCCTAGTGCCTCGCTATCCACCGAGCTGCAAGTTTTCAGCTTTTTTGGAAATCCCATAAAACAAAACAATGTGCGGAACCACCAAAGAAATAAATATATTGGAGTACAATGTCCAGGGTAACAAAACAGAGAACTGGCTATTGACTGGCCACGTCAGGGAGATTGGCCTGAAGCAGGGAAGGTGTTAAAAGCTACCAGGGGTGGACATTTCCAGTCCAGAAAGTAAAAATCCAGACCAAGATTTTGTTTCAACCTACCAGTTGAGTACTTTGTGACTGTGGCTCTATACATTGTACTTTCTGGAACTGAAATGTCCACTTCTGACAGTTACATATTCAAATATAAACCTAAAGTGCATTTAGATCAAATGAGGTGACCTTTCAGTAGTACAAACTGTATAATGATACGCCTTTCTGTTCACAGTATACATGAATCACTCAACCGCAGGATGAGTTGGTTTAATTTCAATATTCTCAATAGGTTTTAAACTTTCTTGCCTCAGGCTGTTCTCCTTGACAAAGACTAAACAGCCACCCAACTTAATAGTGGATGCAAACCCAAAAGGAAAAACATAACATTACATATTGTATTTGGCATTAAAAATTAAACTTACAGCTGTAGGGTTATTTGTTTTAAATGCACTGCATTTAGTGGATTGCTGTCAAAAGTGTGAGCAGGTATGTAGGGTCTTGGTGTTACTCAGACAGGTTTCTGGTGCTCATTTGCGGCTTGCGGATCCCCAGATCTGGAGCGGATGGACCCCTTCCAGAAAATGGGCTTCTGCTTCGCCTTGGATCATTTGTATTCACAAGCGTAATGCTTCTCAATTTTTTATATTCCCAGTGAGCTATATGAAAAAACCTGACTCTGATTCAAGCCTCTGCCTGTTAAAGTGGGGATAGCTATTACAAAGATCGTTCTTATATAACAGAACCATGTTCAGAGTTTTTAGCAGATAAAAAGCCTACGGTATCATAAATACAGGTTTGAGTTATACCCCTACTGGATATACCCTCACTCCTACATCTGGTTTAGTTTCATCTTCCCTTCCTGACACTGTAAATGCTATTCTGAACACAGTCATGAGTAAACATTTCATGAATGCTTTGCGGTAACCAGAACATACTAGGATGTGAAAATCAACTTGTTCTTAGAATCAGGGAACATGTATGAAAATATAATTGTGAAAATTGCCGGCTGGTTGAAGTTTCTGGTTCTGTATCGGTGGGAAGCAAGCAAACTTTTGGTTCGAAGCCTGGGCTCCATGCTGCATAATAATTAAGCCTCAGATGTGGCCAAGATCTACTCCTTTTCCATCTATAACAGGGGTAGCCAATCTTATCCGCAAAGGGCCGGTGTGTATGCAGGTTTTTCAGATAACCTGTAGGTCTGCTGTTCAAACCCAGGTGTGAGGACTCTTTCAGCCAATCAGTCCTCTAATTAGTAATCTAATTAGGGAGTTGCAGCGAAAACCCGCACACACACCAGCCCTTTACAGATAAGATTGGCCACCCCTGACCTATAACATCAGGTCCAGATGTCAATACTTGTAACAGGTCATTAAGCTTAAGGATCTTATGGCTTTTTGGCCACAAAGCTGCAGAAAACAATGTGGCTACTTCACTCACAAATTTTTAACCACCACGTAAACCAGCATTTCTCAAACCAGTCCTCGGGCACCCCCCAGACGATCCAAAATGTAGACCATCTGGCAGTCCCCGAGGACTGGTTTAACCAGGAAATGTAAACCATGCTTTTGCATAGGGCCCCCTAGCAGTGGGGCCCCCTGTTGGCCACAAACATTCACTACACTGGAAGGACAAAGTGATTCTTTGAGGCCCACAGAAACAACAACTGCCCCTGGTCACATGTGGCTGCCTCATAATCTCAGAGTGGTGGTGCCTATATCCGCCTGCCTGACCCATCCTCCATGCTCCATCGGCCCCTGAGTGGACGGGCCCGAGGCCCCTACCTGCGTGGCCACATACTTCTCCCCCGGGCTCTCCAGTTCCGTCCGGCTGATGCCCGGAGTGTCGGTTATGCTTCCCTCGTGAGGTATTTCACTGAGCAGCGGCTTCCCTTTGAACTTCTGCAAGACACCAACCACCTTCCACACACAGACACACAGACACACACACGCAATGTTTGTATTCATATCTTTGTGTGGACTCTCCATTAATTTCTATGGGCAAAACCCTAATCCCAACAATGACTTAATGAAACAAAATGCAAGACTTCTGACATATTTAGTTTTTTATTGCAGTCACAGATTTTTATAAAATTGAGGTTATCCTTGTTGGGACTGAAAAATGTCCCCACCAGGTAAAAAGTTACAGGATTTTATCACATTGTGGGGTAATCTGGTCTCCACAATGTAATAATTACAAAAATACACAATGGAAAGCCAGAGAAGTGGACTGAACTTCACCAGTAAACTCACAGTAACTCAGTCTTTGCTCACAGGTTACCTAACCTGCCATCACACATCGCACTTTCCATGAAATGACAACAGAAAGAAAAGAAAACAGAAGAGAAAATGAAGTGGAAGAAGACAAAGGCGTCACATAAAAAAGGCAGAGGTATATCCTGGGGGAAGTGTATCCATTAAGGGTAAAAAACAGACTTAAAAGACAGGAAAAAATAGCATGACTGTGCAGTGGTATTTGCAGGAAAACAAAGATACACACAGCTTCATCTCCAAAGAAACACGTCCTTCCAGCCCTGAGCTCGGCTGTATAGGAAGCCTGGACAAAATCTGGGCACTGGACACACAATGTGCAATATGAAAGCAGTCGAAAGAGAAGATATTAATTAAAAACCAAAGTCACTTAATGCTTGCTGATATGTACTCTTGTAAAAGCAAAAAGTGTGTTAACCTTTTTACAAATTTTGGGGTACTGCGATTCCATTTATACATTACATATTATTGTTCTTATCAGGAAACTATTTTTGCTTGTTCAATGTTATCGATTTCCAATTACTGTTTATCCAGTTAACACATTTTGGGATCAGTTTGTAGATCATATAAGGACTGTAAATGTCAGTCTTGGCATTAACACACAAATCTGCAATCACAGAGACGTGTTACAGAGCGCCACGTTCCATTTCCCACTATATTTCACCAGAATAAATGTATAAAACACTGAGAAATAACAGTCCGTTTTTTTGTTAGTCAGTCTAATGAATTCCACCTGCAGTATTCTCTAATCAGATTATTTAAAAGGAAAATGACAGAAAGGCAGAACCTTTGAAGGTTCCCAAACAGAACCAGGAGTAAAAGTGAACCTTGAGGTCGGCGATGTGAGACGACCTGGAAGCTGACAGATGTTTGCTGTTTATGGGCCTTTAACTGCCTCCTGATACCGCAGAGCAAAGGGCTTCTGCGTGCTATAGTTTATATTGATGGCAAAAGCAGAAACGCTGTATGTGGTTTCAGAGCCTCCAACACATTTTACACTCACCCCTCCTACCAAGCCGTCAAAACGATGAAGGCCCGCATGCCTTTTTAACGACCTGCCAGAATTAATTAAGTGCTCATCAGGGGTTGATTCCCCTTAATTGGCATCAGAAGTGTATGCTACCGCTTTTTGACGCCGCAGCGTCTGCGGAGGGCGCTAGTGAGCCATCACAGCATGGTTTCTTGGACGCTGCAGGGGGCCACTGAGGATTCCAGCTTCCCTCTCTCTCCAGATGTGTCGGCAAGCTCGTCGTTCCGATATTTCCGGACCACTTTATCCGTTTTAGCCCTATCAGGACCATTTTCATGACCCGAGGAAAAGGATGTTCTGCTGGTTATATGGTTGCATCAGAGGGGTTAAAGAGGCCAAAACATCCAGGAACATCCCAAACGGAGACAGCCATTACAGAATTCTCTTTACGTGAGCTCGTTAAGAAGCAAAGAAAATTAAACAGCGGCACCCCCTTTAATTTATCACCCATTCTCCCTTCTCTGCAGTCCTGTGACCTTGCAACGTGGTGCGTGCTGGGGGCATCTGCAGTCATGCTGACTGAAGCACAGGGACAGCTGGAGCACCCGGGTCTCTGCCCCCCCCCACCCGAACTCCCCCGCATGGCCTCAATTCGTGTTCCCATCAGCAGAAAGCAGACAGGGTCCGGGCCTCCAGGTGCGAACAAATGACTGCCTCGTTGCATTTTAGTCCTCAGATTTAAAAAAGGGGGCTTCTGCCAGAGACTGGTGAACCCTGGCCGTTACCGTGACAGCACAGAATCATTTTTACAAATCAAAAATCAAACAAGCGATCGCACCGCCTCGGCGGGAGGCCGGAGGGACGCCTCACAGGCTGAGATAGGGCAGCAATCTGGGGTCTGCCTGCTTCCAGCCACCTCGAGTCATGCATTAATCTAGATCCATTTCCCTGACAGCACTGCATAGAAATAGAAACAGATACTAGACAGGCCAATGATCGGCAGAATGACAAATACATAGGATGGATTTGAAAAGCCAGTATCAGGTAATGTTGGGGCACCCAATAGGGCATATGTACAGTTCTGTGCCAAAGTCTTAGGCAGTCAAAGAAAATGATGCTTCAATGATCCTCAACTTCATATTGGTGGAAAACAATGACAACATGTCTCTCAAAGTGTGTCACCTTAGCTATTTGAAAAGATCTCGTTAATTCACCCCAGTATTTGCAGGATCTGCGCAATACACATTTTCTTTCACTGCCAAAGACTTGTGCACATGACAGTATGTGCCATGGGTAGGACGACCCCTCAGAGAGAGCCAATAGCATCGCTGACAGGTTAAATGAACCTCCTCCTTACCATAAACGTGGCAATGGCACCGCCCACGATGAAACCGGCGATGACGTCGGACCAGTGGTTCCGGTACTCCACCACCCGGTTGATGCCGGCCAGCAAGGCCAGGCACATGAGTCCCAGGGAGAGGACCGGCTTGGCCAGCCGGGTGCCCTTCGCTTTCACCGAGCAGGTGATGTACATCTAAAAACATGGGTGACATCATCGATCAGAGGCATGCCCCTTTTCTCTCAGATTTCTGTTAATGTGAGGGTGCTCACATGTATATGGATATATACAAGATCAAATGACCGTTACTGGGGTTCTTTTCACCTGCGATTGATCACAGTGGGGGCCGCGTTTACAAAAACACATGACCGATGATTGTTCAGTCACAGGATGGGGAGGAATTGGCTATTTCAAGCTAAGATGGCACCCATGAAAGGATGGCTCCAAATTACAGTGAGGGAAAGAAACCCCCAAAGACGCTGAAATGTGTAAAAGCACAAGCATGAATTTTAACATAACTGGGTCTGTAGCTACGCGGGTCCGAATGAACAATGGCCATGCCTCATACAGATGTCTTTGAGGGCTTATTTGTATCTCTCTCTCTCTCTCCTCAGTAGACACAGTGAAAGCTCGTCCAAAATACATCACACTCACAATTAACCAAAACAAAGTTTCATCGTACATATAAATACACACTAATTATATCACATACAACACAAAAAAACATTAACAATTACCATGTGCTCCTCTTGGACGACATGCAGAGTTAGATCCCTTTCAGCGCCACAGAACCACACTGAGCCAAATCTCTAGTCATGTGACCCATTACGTTTCACGTCAAACAAATTTACAGAGAATTCTAAATTATTCAACAAACATCATTTAAATCAATTTTAAAGATCACAACAAACTTAGGCAACTCAATTTATAACAAAAATGAACTTTCAGAACACACTGTCATTGGGACAGATACAGGGTCATTCCATTTTAATTCGACAAATGGTTTTTGCATCACAATGTTCTATTTTGATTAAATTTTGCCCGTGAATTATACATACCTCAGAAATGTTTTTGTTTATTTTCTGGTCTCACGGTCAAGTTTAACTTTTGCGTAAGTCTGATAATCTCGTTTCTTGTTCAATCGAAATGGAATGACCCAACTATAAAGAACAGTTAAACACTGTTGGAGGACAGTTTGGACCCCGGCCCAACTGCAGCTCTGAGTCACGCAACTCTGCTGACGTCCTGTCACATGAACCAAAGTTCAATAACTTACTGCAGCATTCTGTCAACAGGATGGAGCCAAAGCTTTTGTCTGAAATGTTTTGTAATTATATTTATAATTTTCTTCCGTTGGCTGCACTGCAGCCTGGCACCTGAACTGCCATGGGCTTTATTCCAATCCAAAACGTGTTTTAATTTAGCTGGCATCTCCGAATCGGCCTTAGCCTGTTGGGCTGGCATCCCGTCCAATGCCCCGTGCTTCCAGGCACCAATAACCATATTTCAAATAACCAGTTATGGAAATTGGATGGATAGCTTCCCTTCTGTGCGTGAGGGACCTTGCCATAAGTAAAACAGGAGGGCGTCTCACTTGTCAGATAAGGAACCTACAAGGTGAATTGATGGATTCACATTAAACATGCCTGACGCTGAAATATAATCAGAAAACGCTTGTAATGAACTGGAAATTGTGTGTGACAGCCGCAGCCATACAGTGAGGCAGATAACCAACGCTACCGCTTACAGAGAGCAGCCTCCTCTTTTGGGAAGACCTTGTGCGTGAACTTATTATAGAAACGTGCCAACACGTCACAGCCGGAGAAAAATGACTGTTCAGTATTGGGGAGAAGCGGAATGCTTTGGGAGGGGGCAAACCCGCCCCTCCATCAGTGTAGCCACGCAGTCCCGGTGAGGGGGAACTGAGCACAGCACCAGAAGGAGCCAGGGGCCACGGAGGATACAGCCTGGAGATTTACGAGGCCATCATAGAGGACTCAACATGGAACTTTCCAAAAAAGAACAGGAACTCATCCCCCTGTTTGGGGGGTTAATGTATTATCACCCCCTAGCATTAACTAACTAACTAACAAACTAACTAATTAACTTATTTAATTAATCAATAGACTGATTAATAATCAATAACAACAACAACAACAACAGCAACATTTATATAGCACTTTTCTAGGTTCTTTTTCAATGAAAATTAATAATAATTTAAAAAAGCAAATAAATAATAATAATAATAATAATAATAACAACAACAAGGATCCAGCAGCTTCACCGCTTGAATCCCAAGTAATAATACTGCATTTAATTTGCATACATAAGATCCTTACAATAGGTGAGAGAACACAGATGACAGTAATAAACACAAGAAAACAAACATTTTGTCGCCTCGGGCATTTTGCAGCTATTAACGCAGCTGCCGGTGCAACCCGGTTTGACAGACGTTTATCACTGTGACTGTGAAGCGGAAGTTTCAGGCTTGGGGTGGGAGACTTTGGAACACCAGCGCGGCACATTAGACCACAGATAAGCGTCATAACAGTGATACATGTGCGTTTAAGCTTGGGCTAGTACTGAAACAACCTACAAATTGACCAATGACACCAATATCAGAAGAGTAAAAATGCCTTTTGGACAGTAAGTCACAGAAGACAGTCTTAAATGGCACAGAGGGATTTTTTGCATTAATTGTCTGAGAAATTGCTATTATTTCTGAAATCATGCTGTTAAACTTCCTCTCATAGTCTTGGATTCTTGAGCAGTGACATGAATTGCATTTATACTCTAAGTGCTAGGTAATCCCAGAACGGCCAGACAGCTCAAACCATCAGACAGGGAGGCCAGCGATCGCGGGCAGCAATTTGCTGATTTAATGACATCAATTTCTGCATTTCCTTACAGTTACAGGCCTCCCATATCTAATTCCGCTTTCAACATCAAACGCGGGGACAGGTCTGACTAGCCGAATCCACGCCTTTGCTGCCCAAGATTCCGGTAATCACATTCGGTCAGGGTAACAATCCGATGACTGGGCATTTGTGTGAATGTTGCAGAAAGTGAGATCATTGAGAGAAACCCAAACAAGCTCCCTCACTTATGGATGATGGCCCCTTCTCTCTTTTCAATAAGTGTGCTTATCAATTAAAGCAGAAGCTTTTATGGCTCGTGGAGGGGGACGAATCTGTCTCCAGATGAGCATCGATGCCACTTTAACAACATGTTAGCGTGACAGCGGCACCACTGCTCCTACAGCTAAATATCTAGGCTTCTGAAAAGAAAATGCCTAGTTACAGAAAGGCTGGAGAATTATACGGAAACACACATTCCCATTGATACACTGTAATTCTAATTCTGTATTGAAGCTATGTTTCCTACTCAGCTGACGGCCAGGAAGGCTTTACTTAATGCAAACTGCTTAAAAATGCAAGATCAAAATTTGCTCCAAGCATCGAGATCTGGCCGCCACAAAGTTCAGCCTGCAAGGGAAACGGCTAAGTAGTGACACACCTCATCTTCTCCAGGGCTACACGTTGCCCCTTTGCACTAATTGGCGTCAAGGTGTATGTAAATGACATGCAAATAATCTCATTTAAGGGTGGAGTATGCAATTTACACATCCAGTTTTTTCAAAAGCCACAAACGCTGTGCAGGCAGCCTTTTTCAGGTGACGGGGACAGTTGAGACCCTCCTGTGGACTCTTGTGTGAATGTCTAAGGAATCTGACCACTTAAAACACAAGTAGTATTCATAACATCCATATAGAACTCCATATATGCAAAGACAGTCACACAAGCACAATCTTTAAGCTTCACTTATATCTATACTTATGTTCCCCGGAAACCCTGCAGCGTAGCAATCATGCATTTTATTGCATTTTGTACAGAGTATAACTGCATGTGACAAACTTGGGTAATCTGCAATGATACAGGCTCAACTTAACTCGTAAGAATTATTTGAGCCTGTATCTATAACCATTTGTCTCAAAAGGAGGACAAGATGTCTGAAGATTAACCCCTTAGCAGAGACTGATGAGGTTCCATCAATATTGGGGTGATTCTAGTATTTTATGTGGGAGGGGGGGCATAAGAGGGGCCATAATTCATATAGAGCAGCCAACCTTACCAACAGCCAATTATATATTTTGAATCTGTGAGTGAGAGGGGAGGGAACACTCTGGGGGGCCAATCGACTTTCAGATGGGCCAGTGCCCCATGGCCCCACCCCATATGGCCCCACCCCATATGGCCCCACCCCATGTGGCCCCACCCCTTGTATACAACCCTGTCTGCTGGCCACAGTACCGCTATGAAATATCACCTCTTTTCATGCCTGATAGATCTGCTTGGTCACTGGTGTGACTGTCCATACCTTCTCACTGATGCTCTCAAAGGTACCTGGAGCAGAACATTCTGCTGCTGGAGGAGAGGAACAAGTCATTCCAGGTGGCCAGCGACCAGGGTCGGGCGCGCCTGTTGCAAGCTGAAAGGGACAAGGTAAAATGGGCGGGGGGGGGCAGATTATGTCAGACACACAGGGCTCTCAGTACTCATGGTTTGTGTGTGTCTCCTGCTCATCGCTGCTGCCCAGGTGTGGTTGACAGGGGAGCTGGCATCCTCCACCTTACGCCTGTCTCAGCTACAGCAGGAGGTCACAGTTCACCAACAGAAATCTGCAGAGCTAGAGGCTCGGTTGAGCGCCGCCCTGCAGGACAACGATAGAAATGCGACCCGGATTGCCTCACTAGAAGTGCAGGTCATAGGTATGTGGAATTGAAAGCTGCGCCTTGGCGGTCTCATGTCACGGAGTTCATGAGATCCCATGCCGCTGTTTGCAGAGCTGAAAGACAGAGTGGCACTGAAGCGAGCACAGCACTGGGCCGAGAAACAGCGCCACCTGGAGGCAGAATGCAAGGTGCGTGGCTTGGAGGCGGAGCTACCGGGGCTGAGGGTGGACAGGCTGCATCTGGAAATGGTGCGCTGGGAATCCACTCATCATGTGGTCCAGCCCCTCCTTGTTTTGCATGTGTTGTGAGCTCCATTGTGCAAACAGTGCAAAGGCTGTGGGTTTGATACCCAGGGAGCCCACATAAACTGCCCTCAATTGTAAATTGCTTTGGGTAAAACTGTCTGATAAATGAATACAAGTAAATAAAGAAATAGTGATTCAGCCTGTGAAGGCATTTGTACCCTAACCCCCTCATTTGCTAGTACACCCCTGGTCCTAGTGAACAAAAGCATGTAGTTTCTGACCTCTCTCTTCCTTGACCAGCAGGAGGAGGTGTGTGATGATGAGTGTGAGCTGGTAGAGCAGCTGCAGGGGACAGAACCCCGGAGATCAAGGGACACGGTAATCTCTCACATGGTCGTTTTTATCAAAGTTGTTTCCCTGACAAAATGACAAAAATGAATCTGATATGTTGACTTTGTAGTGAGTTGGTGTATACCCACATTTTATCGCTGTCCCTGTGGTTCTGTCTCCCTCTTGGCTAGGTGAAGCGTGTGATGAATAGTGTGTTTCGCACCCTGCGGGGGGAGTTTGACTCCCAGGAAACCTACAGTGGGCAGGCTGTGGTGGGGGCTGTCGCTCGCATCATCAAGGTACTGCCCAGAAAACCACTGGAAAAATGCCCCAGATGGCTGTTTGCCAGGGTTGGGGTCATTCCAGAATGCATTCATCAATTCCAATCCAGATCAGGAAATGGAACTGGAGTTGGGATTGGAAGAAAATCCCAGAACTGGAAATGAATTTGAATTTAGGGAGACTCCAGGTCCCTTTCCTGATTTGGATTGGAATTGATGAATGCATTCCGGAATGACCCCAACCCTGTTGCTTTCCCCTATCTCTTTGCTACAAGCGTTCTCCTCTTTGAAACTGTTTCATGAGCTTTCTTAGGGTCATATCCCTTCATGACAATTTATTTGAGACTGGTACATTGTTTCCTTGTGTGGTATTAATGTCAAATGTCTGTCCCCCCAGAGTGTCACACTGCAGGTTCTGGCTGACGCTCAGGTGTCACCAGATCAGCCTGAAATCGCTGGTGAGGAAGAGGAGGGACTAAAATCTTCTGGGGAGGTGCATCAACATGCAGAGGAAGATCAGGAATCCCTTGGTGGCCCTCAGCAGAGTCTGAATGGTAGACAGGAAGGTGGAGAGACCGAGGAGAATTTGCAGGCCCCTCAGACGAGCAAGGGCTGTATCCAGGTGATGGATGGGCAAAACCAACAATCAGAAGAAGGGAGTGCTGCAGTGTCAACTGGAACATGGGATGAATAGCCAGTACCAGACCTGACTGGAGTTATGGAGCCATGACATCAATAGCATTTGACCAATCAGGTCATATGCCCCCCCGATCCAACCAATTGCATCTTCAGGATTCAGAGCAGTATGCATCACTCAGTGATTTACTGCAAGAGGAGGATGTAGTGGGAGGGCTCACAGAGCAGGAAGCAGAATCATGATTGGAGAAATTTATAGAGGCGGCAAGTAAGACCTTCCTGGGGAGCCAATGGTGACTGCAGCTTAAGTAGACCTGAGAAATGTATAAAGAGTGAGCAGTATTAGGAGTGTGAAGCATTAATTAAAAGTGATAAGTGCGTAAGATAATGACACCTAGGAACATAGTAAATCTCAGGCATTCACTGAAACCTCACTATATCAACACTATGTCAAAGCAGTTGATTGTCACATGTGGCCCATAGCTTTGCTTAGTGTTCTTTTACCCCACATAAAAAATGGCCAAATTTTGGATGTGGCCTTTCAAAGCTGGTTTTCTGGTTTAATAGCTCAAGCCTGTGTTATAGGACGTTTGAGGACCGTCGTTAGTAAAGCATTTCTACGTATCAGTGTTTGGCTCTTGTCATCCTTTGTTCGAGACTGATGTACCATTTACTTAATGTGGAAAATGTATGTTTGTTTGAAAGGTTAATGAAGCATGTCCAGTGTACAGATCGCCACCAAAACAACACAGAAAGAGTACTGTGCCACAACACACCACACAGAGACTTTATTCTGAAACCAATCACGTGCACACCATATCAATCAGGAGTCCATTTGCATATTTAATGAGAAGACAGAATTCGGTATGATACCATCAAAAATTTCACCATCAGGCACTGTTTAAATAACCGACACGAGAGACTGGACCACTTGGACACTTACAGTAATCTGCCAGAGACTAACATTATTTACTGTGATTAATATTTCATTGCAGTTGAATGGTTTCCATGCAGTATGCACCTGTGAAAATGTCTATGATACACTGACCAGAAACATCCTGCACCTTGAGCCATGGATGTGAAACACACAGCTCAGGGGCTTTACACGAGCGAAATTCCTGCGAGTTCTGAGGCGTGTAGAGGTGACGGCAGCGGCTGTGTGGGAGAATTCGCCAGGCCAACAGCTGTGATGACCATCCAACAGGCAGCCAGCAGGGGGCGCCTTACTATCCCAGTAAGTTCAGGTGGGAAGTGCTCCACGGACCCAATGCTGCTGAGAAGGGGAGCACCACCCAGATGCAAGAGAGGCAAGGGCAGTGCCAGGAACCAAGTCACAGAATTCACCAAAAACCTCGAAACCTTCATTAGGAAGTCTATCACTCACATTGACCAATCACCAAGATTAATGCATGATAAGGTAAAGGCACAGGGTTTGAGATCTTGCTGGGTTTCGTAATTCCATCTTTGGGCGAGCGGTTTCCCCATAGCAGAATGGCAAGCGGCATGTGTGGGGGACCTGTGACGCCCCCTAGTGGCTAGTGGTGGTAGATGCGGACGCGCTGGGAGATGCGGCTGCGGCAGAGGGGGCAGCTCTGCAGGACATCGCTGCACGTCTGGCAGCAGCACACGTGGCCGCAAGGCAGGAAGACCACCTGGGACTGGGAATACGCAAGCGAGAGAGAGACCAAGTCAACCAACAAGCAGAGAGCCCCATCGGATCCCTGGTCCTCAGGGACCACACGCGGGCTACATTCCCTGTCTGCCTCACACTTTAATTACTTTATCAGTGTAATTATTCAGCCAATAGTTAAAACAAAAATTCAAGTCCCAGGGAAGCCCTGCTGTTTCACAACCAAGGAAGAGGGTTACCGTAAAATAATAAATCGTAAAATGAACCATTTGCTGTATTTTTTGACCCCACTAGATGGTGCTGTCTGTTCATAAAAGGGCTCAAAACATGCCCCAAAGCAAGCCAAGAGCGCCACCTAGTGGGGATCAAAAAATACCACAAATGGTTCATGAAGTGTCCTTTTGGTTATCGCTAAACTACTGTCAAACTCTGTTGTGGTTTCATGCTGGTGGGAATGTAGGCCCCGTCTGGCGTTTACCTGAATCTCCATGCATACGACACACTCCGAGCTCCCGGGTGCCTCATCCTGGAGCTTGGGGGCCGAGGGGACCACCGCCACCGCCTGGTCAGGCGGCACCTGGGTTTCTGGAGGCAGAGGGGGGGCGCTGGGTGCAAGGGGGCTGGCACCTGCATCTGCAGGCTGGGCAGCTGTAGGGTGGGAAGGCGAGTGGAGTGAGGTCGACACGGCATGGGCCTCGAGCCACATAAACGTACACGCACCGCCCCAATACGTATGACCACCAGGGGAACAGGGAACCTAGCGTCTCCTTTGGCTGAGCTGGTGAATAACTAGTGATTAACCAGTACCTTTAGTGGGAGAGACTTCCTGTGTTCGGCACCAGCTGAGAAGAGCCTTCTGGATCCCAACCTCTCTGATTCCCAGCTGCAGACGCAGACATTACCAAGGTGTCAGAGAAGACGGGCAGGTACCACAGGAAAGCAACAAAACAGTAACACGTTCATCATCATAAGCATCGCCAATGCAGAGGGACGCAGGCAGCACCTTGGCCAGGTCGGCCGCGGTCATGTGACGCAGGGCCTCGGCGGTCAGGCGGTGGTGAGCGATCACCGGGAGGTAGTGCTCCGCGGACAGCCTGCACAGCAGAGACACCAGGTCCTGCTCCACTCCAGCCTCCTGGGGGTGTAGCGGAGGTGAGGTCCGATAAGAGACGTACACGGGGTCGGCGTGAAAGAAGAAATCGGATTAGGGTTGGAGAGGTTAAATGTAATGATGAATCAGCAACACTATTCTAATAACACTGGTTAGCTGTCTGGAATCAAAATCACTCTTTAAATAAGAAGCTAATGGTACTACCTGAGCTGCAGACTCATTTGCTCAATAAAAATGTAATCAATGACATATAAACAGTTCCAAATCTGGGCATCTAAAAATACATATAATAACAGGTTAACTCTGCCCTCTGGTGGAAGCTAAGAGAACACACTCCCTTTCACCATCAGACCATGAGTATGGCCAGGCAGCTCCGGACCGACCTGCATGCGCAGTGACAGCGGCTTGGCATCCAGGAGCCTCTGGTACTGAATCATCCAGTAGTTCTGCTGGTTGGACTCACTCTTCATCTCTAGCTCCGCCTGCCGGGCAAAAGCACTCGTCAATGACAGTTTCAACTTACGGCTGATCGGCAAAATTAAACATTCGTCCAGAATTCCAGCTTCAGGGATCCTGATGCGCGAAACATGTAATTCCATGTCAGGTGACAATCAAATTCTTTTACGGGAAACAGGTAAAAGCAGTTCCTGACTGACAGGATAATGTAGGGAAATCCCCCCCACTAGCCTCCCCGTCCAGCCCACCTCCCATCTTAGTTCCAAACAGTGCCCCCCACCTCATTCCCTATCAGATACCTGCACCCCCCCCACCTCCCATCTCATCCACTC
>JAODLC010000047.1:6567453-6580122 GCA_026781145.1 Hippopotamyrus pictus
GTTTGTGGGGGACAACATCAAAGGCCTTCTGGAAATCTAAGTAGATCACATCATAGGCCTTTTTGTGATCAATTTCAATCGTAGCTTCCTCAAAGAACTGAAGTAGATTCATCCATCCAGCCATTATCCAAGCCGCTTATCCTACTGGGTCGCGGGGGGTCCGGAGAAGTAGATTCATTAAACAGGATATCCCTCTCCTAAATCCATGTTGGCTATCCCTTATAATTATATTCATGAACCAATTGCTGTATTTTCTGACAACACTAGGTGGAACTCTCAATTAAAAAAAAAAAAAAAAAAAAAAACTCAACTCATGCCCCAAGGCAAACTGAGAGCGACATCTAGTGGGGTGAAAAATACAGAAAATTGTTCATGAAGCTTCATTTGGCCATCACTAGTACCTACTGTTGATAATGTTTGCAAGATGACTTATTTGTATTTTTATAAACATTCATTTAGCTATTTTCTATGGCTACCAGACCAGAAAGTTCTAATATGAAGAGAGAGTTCCTGACACAGGAAAGTGAATTATATGAGCCATACAGCACTTTGATATTTTGGTCCACTTACAGATGTATATTCACACACAAAATACCTACATGTTTAAAATGTATGCAAAGTTCATAGATTTGCATGTAAATTACTGCTATTCGGACAGTACCTGAAATAATAGGTCCATTGTTTATCTAATTAAGTAGATGGACTCTAAAAAAATCTGTCTGTGTTTGACTAGATGTGTCTGCCTCCCATCCTTAATTCTAAAAGGTGAATCTGAGGTGGCTTCATGCACTACTCTCTGCCTCAGGCCATTTATTTGCAGTCTCTCTGTAAGACAGTTGCATTAACCTGGGCTGTCCTGAGTTTTTAAAATGAGTCCATTTGTAGGTGTAGCATGGTACCATAGAGCAGCAATAGCACTTTATCCTCACACCTTTCCCCATTGCTAAGAACGGAATTTAGTAGTGCTTGAATCTAATCGGTCATTCTTTGTCGCATTAATTTTAATATAACAGTGTAGCATATTTTTTCATACCATACCATCTGCAGTTCAGCCTAGGTAATCCACCTGAAGCTAAGCAGGCTTGGGCCTGGCCTGTTCTTGAATGGGAGACCAACTAGGAAAGTGGATTGGTGGTGGAAGAGGTGTTGGTGTGGCCAGCAGGGGGAGCCCATCCAGTGGTCTGTGTGGATCCTAGTACAGTGATGGGGACACTGTGGCCTGCAGGGGGAGCCCATCCTGTGGTCTGTGTGGATCCCAGTACTCCACTGCAGTGATAGGGACACTGTTGCCAGTAGGGGGAGCCCATCCTGTGGTCAGTGTGGAACCCAAGGCCCCAGTGCAGTGACAGGGACACTGTGCTGTTAAAACAATGCCATCCTTCGGATGTGACATAAAACTGAGGTCCAGACTTTCTGAGGTCATGAAGGACCCCTGGGCATCTTTCGAAAGAGTAGGGGTGGTACACTGATGTCCTGGCTAAATTGCCCACTGTGGCCCTATCAAATCTGGCCTCTTAATCATCCCCTATATTTGATTGGTGAATTCTCTCCTGCCCCTTAACCACCTTGGCTACTGTGCGATGAGCACACTGGCACAGATTTCCTGCTGTCACATCATCCAGGTGGGGGCTACACAGTGGTGGTAGTTGAAGTGGCCCCCCATTGCAAATGTAACTTTCATTCATTCTTTACTGAAAAATTGGAAATATAAGATTTTAATTGATAAAAATGTTCTTTAAGAAATGTTCCTGAAAGAAAGCCAGTCAACAGGGTAATGTCGTTGTCTGTTAACATCTGATGTGAAACAAATGGGTTTAGGGAGTAATTAGTTCAATATGTCTGATTAGTGCATAGGCAAGGATTTGCAAACCTTCACAACTTCAAGTGACTCGCTACTGGTTCTGTTAAAACCCGTAGGGTCTTGAAAAGCACTATATAAAAATATAACATGACATTCATTCATTTGCATCTCCAATCCTGTGTGCGTGCATATGTGACACAGGTTTCCTGATGTGTGGCTAGGAGCATTATCTCAAAATTATATATAATGTGTGAATTTGTGCCCTGTGATGGACTGGCATTCATTGAGGTTGTACCGTGTACTGCCTGGGATTGTCTCCAGACCAGGCTTTGTACTGGATACCTGGCTGGAAGGTGACTGGCCATAAAGTGTACATATGTACAGTATAAGCATACTTTAAAACGCGTTTTCCTTTTTCCATTTTATGGTGGTGCCTGCAATCTTAATAATAACCACAAGATGGCACCCGTACTGCGTAAAACAGCAGAAGTTCAAATATGCCTGTGTGTAAATTAAGCTATGTTATGTTGACATTTATCCTGCCCTGGGTTGGCGCCCTGTTCTATTTCTTGTCTTTCTGTATTTCTTGTATTCTGGCTCTAGACCCTACAAGCGGGTATGGAAAATGACCATTATTTCATTATTATGTTATATTATTGCTTCCAACTTTAAAATTTGCATGTTTTCCCCCTGCTGTGTGGGTTTATTTTGAGTAATCTGGTTTCACTTTACAGCCCAAAAACATGCAGTTTAGTCAAACAGTGTGCCTTGTGAGGGTCTGGCATCCTATCCAGAGTGTGCCCCTGCTTCGTGTTCTTTGATAACCAGAATAGGCTCCTCCTGCCCTCCCCACCAGGATAAGTGTTAGGAAATGGATGGATCAATGTCATTTAAAAATATATATAACATGCAGTGAAGCTGGTATACAATGTATCCTTCATGACACAGCAACTCCCAAGCCAATCGTTTTTATTAACTACAGGGGTTCCCTTATCAGGAAACACAGCGTTCTGGACAGCAGTATATTACCAAGACAAAGGGGCAAGATAGAGCTGCCATTTCGTTTGACCCACGGGAGGTGGAGGTCACAGAAAAAATCCACAGAAACAATGACTGGAACTCACAATCTCTTTGGTTGAGACAGAGTTGCATCATGTTACTTTATAAATCATCAGTAATATTAATATCATTCCTTTTCTACAGCCACTCATCTAACTTAAGTACAGTCCTACAGATTATCCCAAAAACTATTTGATAAATTATTATGGTGATAATTACAATAAACATTAATCATCACCTAAACTTTTTTATTTATATTTAATTGTATATTGCGGTTATGTGATCGTTTGAAATTTTGTGGGAAGTCAGATCTATCTCACGAGTACCACCTACTGTGCGAAAACAGTAGTGCTCTGTGTTTTCCTGTTTTAATGTGTGAAATGTACTACTCATGTTTTTTTCTGGTATGCTACTCGGGACAGTACCTTCGGTGCCTGTTTACCACCATCTGTATATAAGCACAGTGAACTGAGATTGTCAATTTCATTCTAATCACCTGACTTTTATACGTATTTGTGTGGCAGTAATGTTTCCTGGGTTATGACACATGAACAAACCATCTTTAAAACAGACATACTTGTGGTTCAGCAGGTTAAGCATCAGTACCTGTGACCTAAGGGTTGCTGATTTGAATCCTGCCTTGGCAGAATAATCACATGTTTGTGGGACCCAGAGAAACATCCTTAACACCCTCTAGCTCCCTGCATGTTGCATGGTGGCTGGCACTTTGCTATAAAACCCAAGCTTGCTCTCACCTGTATGGAAACAAAATGGCATTAATAAAATTCCCCCCCCCCCCCCCCCCGGGATTAATAAAGTATTACCATTACATTCAGAATTGTCCTTTACATATGTTTGTCAATAAATAATGAACAGATTAACTTGGTATTGTACGGTAAAGAAGAACTGTCCTTTGAGAGCAATATTTTTTTTCAAGAATACCCCAAGGAATGTCAGTTCTTTATTTAGTAGACAATATAAGTTTTGTGTCTTGCAGCCCTGACCAGGAGAAGCAGCAGGAACCTGGATGGACAGTATTATGCATCAACCATGACAGCCTCGTGTAATTACTGTAGTACATACACCTAATATGAGTTTCAGATACAACCTGAAATGGATCTGGCCCTGACCTCTCCAGCTAGGCAGCCTTCACAATTCGGGATGATAGACTGGACATTACCTCTGGTCCCATAACTACCGATAGGTGAGTGGTGATATAACACAGGTGCCCAGGTAGTGACAAGGCTAAGGGGACAGGGGGTAACTGAAGGGCAAAGGGCTGGTTTTATTCTTGTCCCTGCAAACAGAAGTCTATAAGTTGAGATTGTTATCGATGATGCTCTGCAGTTTGAAGTTCTAATGGTCAGAAAGCCAATCTTTTGATCCTTTCCCAGAGTGAAGTACAGAAAAATCTGACAAGTAGTAGATAAAATTCTGATTCACGTTTATTGCAACTGAAATATATGAATTTAGAAGGATCCCCTTTGTCAGTGTTTCCCAATCCGGTCCTTGGGGACCTCCAGACAGTGCACGTTTTTACTCTCAGTTCCCAGTAGGTAGCAAAAATGGGGACTGTCTGGCAGTGAGCTGGGAGGGAACAAAATCGTGGACCGCTGTGGGTCCCTGAGGACCAGGTTGGGAAACACTGACTATGTAATGCGGAGTGCAAGGCTATAAATAAGTGACAAGGTCCCTTGTGACGTTTTTATGAAAGAACTCGCGGAGCAAGAGAAGCAAGTCTGAAGATAACAAGGATTAAATCTTATGTTAGGAGTCCATCCAAAATATGCATCCTCGGAGCCCAATTAATGAGGGTTAAGTGGGACCTGGTGGTTCAGGTCTTATAATGATACTTCAGTAGCTAGATACCTTGCTACGCTCAGAGAGGGAGACTTGGCGGCATGTAAGGAGCCTTGGATTGCGTTTTGGTGTTTGCCACTGAAATGGCAAGGAATCCAGCTGCCGCAGTAGCTGATACTGAAGAAGTCAGCAGCCTCCAATTTCACAATCACCCTAAAGGGTCACGATCCCACAATTCAGCACCATTTTTCTAGCACTCTGCAGACTCTACAAAAACATCTCAGGGAAACACTGTGCATTGCTGGGGAAATAAGAGACTAAGTGGTACCTTCTCATCTATTATCTGGGGGTGACAGTTTGCAAGGCTGGGATCCTCAATGATGGCACCTCCAAAAAGCCTTTGGGTCTTCAGGTGTGGGCTGTTAGGGCCAGAGCTCCGTACTGCTTCAGATACAGAAGATGAAATGATGACTGCCGTGAACCAGCTAATAAGGAGCAGAGATGCAGCTCTGCATATCAAACCAGAATGGTTAGTCCTTCAGCGATGGAGCAAGATGAGTCAAATCTGTGGGGTTTCACCTTGGTTTTACACTTATAAGCCACTTACACACTTACTCCTTCCCCAAGGTAATTTTAAAGAGTAGCATCTGCAGTACCGTCATAAATGAAGGCATCAGCATTTTTTAGTGCTCGACTTCCCCCTGAAAGTGTGAACTAAAACAACAGGGCCAGTAATATTAGAAAACGCCATGGTAATAGCAACTTCACAGTACTACAATCGCGCTAAAGACGAGGCAGGTGTTTGGCGTGCTTTTAGTATAACAAGATGTCACCATCATAACATCTAAAGCATTGAGAAAAAACACCGCAGACGCCGGTGGACGTTTGCGCCACATGTAAAATGCTTGGTAAAATAATATCTGTGTAGTATCTGTGTGCTTGCATAATTGGATGCGTGTGGGCCCACACGATGTGTCCGTGTGAAACAGCTTAACTCTTCTGACGTCAGTTCTCCTGGTATTTTACCTTTTGCGCTCCCCATCATTACAGTTAGCGTTCTGTGTATCTGCACCCAGGAGAGGCAGGGGAATAATTATCAGCTGTAAAGAAACGTTTCATGTCTACTTTGCTTGTCAATGCAGCTGCAACACTCCTAATAATAATTTGTAGGGTTAGTGCTTGCGTTGGCTCTGGGTGGTTTGCGAATGGTGCAGCTGCAGAGGAACCCAGCTACCCCTGCTCAGCTGCACTTGGAGATGGAATAAGCGGCAAGCCTCGAGAAGCGTATTTTTAAACAGTGGCTCTGAACACTTTTTAATAAAAACGGTCCCGATTCAAAGGAAAAGACAGAAAAATCCGAAATGTCTGCAATAGAGAGACAGAAAGGAAAGGTGACCAAAGACAGCGTTACCTTGCTGCCTTGCTTCTATTTTGTGGAGGTAGGTTTGCTTGTATCTGAGCAGAATGCGGATCGCGCAACATCGATATAATCGTTTCGGGTGGCGTTTTCAGAAATAAACGAAAGATCCATAATTGTACCTTTTGTATTTAGTTATGGGAGCTGTCGTTGTCAATTCGTTTGTGCACTTTATAATATGTGACCGCAGTTTCATCAAGGAACTGGATTAGAATGAGAATCACGTTAAACAGAATGACTCCATGACCACAGCTTGTAATAGCTCAAGTAGCGTAGAAGTTATTTTGCACAGTACACTTATCTAATATTTGCACTGAAAAGCATTTTGCAGATTCATCTTGGTTTTATATATTTTTTCCTTTTCCGTACAGTGTGAAGAAAAAACGTGATATCACCATTCATTCCACTCTCCTCATATTTAGGTGGTTCCCACGCAAAGAGAAAATGCTGAAAAACGATTGTTTATTGCTGTTTGTGGTGGGATTTTCATGTGTTCGCTTATTTTGATAAAATGTATATATATATATATATATATATATATATATATAATTTTGTTAGTGTGGCTTTGGAAATCCACGGTGGAAATGGCAACTGTGTAAAAACTGCATGTGAACAACCCTTTCTGTCGTTGTCTCCTCTTCACAGGATGATATACTGATTTAATCAAACGCTGGGAAACATTAGCTTGGCCGCGTAATGAGCGTATTTGATCATCTTTATATATACTTGATTTTGCGATTTATAATGTTTGTGTCGTTACAGTTAGCGGTTGAGTCAGATCTGACATCGCAAACTTTTATTAATTCATGTTTTTACGTTTAGCAGGGACTGGAAATAGAAATCTGTTAGTGATGCCTCGGGGAAAATGGTTTGGTTGGATTATGTCAGCTGGGGATTTTTAAGCGTTTGTATTGGTTTTTTCACGTAATTTCGTAAAAGGAAGGATGGCAGGCTGTCTTATCTATGAAACTAGGGCAGGTTCTGATGAGGGAGCTTGCATGTACGCGGTATGAGGATATGCAGGCTTACATCTATGTTCCCCCAGGCAGATTCACTCTCTGTTCCAATGTCTGAATATAGAAGTAAAGGCTGACCAATAAGATGCAACATTAAAAACCTAATTGAATATTGAGGAATGCTTGACCAATCAGATACAACACAGAAAAGCTTCTGAATGTTACTTCTGCTCCTGGTCCAATCCAGTCAGAGGATTTTACAGATTCAACACCACCCCTCAGTTAAGCGAATTCCGTATTTCCTAAGATAAGGTCCACAATGTGTCTGATTGGTTATGATAACTGTCTGAACATTTTTTTTTTTTGTTGTATTTAGCCGTATGTTTCAAACCCAGTCGAACTATTGTCCCTATTATTGACTAAGCACTGTTAAATTGTAAATGAGGAAAAGTGCAAACTTAATTTATTTCTTGGTAAGCATTTGGACCTCTTGATTGAAAATGTCCATTAATTTATGACATTGTTGCTTAATTCGATTCTGCTTGTAGATGCAGCTACATATATACACTGTCAGCCCTGGTACAGGTTTGTTCCCCAAGGTACAAACAACATTAATGTACCCCCCAATGCTACAAAAATGTTCCATAGAGTCCATTTCTATATCTTAAATTAGATTATATCCCCAAAGGTACAAATTGGTACTTTTTTCTGACAATGTAGTAGAGTTCTGGTTCATTAAACTGAAAGAGGGTAACCACATGAGGTTGCTGGAGGAGCAGGAGTCAACAAAACTGTGTTTACATCTGGGCAGGGACTGGAATCCGCTAATGCCAAATATGTGACACACCCATATTTACCCCTTTGGTGCTCAAGACTTCTGAACCCTGGAGGTAGGATGTCTGATTAATTCTCATAAATTAAATTAAATTAAATTAAATTAATGAAGAAGAATTGTGTTATATGGCTTGGCTAAATATGTGTTCATCTGGAGAGAAAATGAAAGCAACATCAGATTGCCTAATAAAAATCTGATAAACAGGGACCTGAACCAATTAATAATTTTAGGCTTGGAGTAACAACCCTTCTGGCCACAGAGGTCACAGAGGTGTGTGTGTGTAACATCTGTTCAGAGATACAACCTATAAACTGCCCTATTTTCTGTTTTGACGCAGCAGTTTAAGAGAATCAATTCAAGTGGAGCTTTAATGTCACAACCAATATTCAGTACATAACATACAGTGACAAGAAAAATCATTCTTCAGGACCACAGTGGTACATCTATACATAAATAAACATCAGAGCGATAAACAATGACAAATACTCTTATTATAATGCATTTTCAGGTTTGTTGTTTCATTGTGGTACTGAGGTACGTTGGAAGTTAATGTTGAATAGTTTTTTGCTTGTCCTTAGAGATCTCCTGGTGCAGATAGACTTAACAATAGATTTTCATAAAGATTATAGAGAATTGTGAATTTAGACTGCTGATTACGAGGTTCTACTGAGGTGAGCAGTACTAGTTGTAGCCAGTGTGGCACCCAAGATAAGCATCACTGTTGGGAAACAGGCCTATAGGATTCTTGGCCCTGGAGGAGAGGATGGATTCCTCACCAAAGAACCAGCTAATTCCGTCAACAAACATTTGTTTTTAGGGTTTTGCTTTTTTAATCCCATACGTACACACACACTGTCAAGAATTTCAGAGTAACAGCCACACAGCAGAGCAACATTAGCTTTCAGTTCCACTTGCACAGAAGTGGGAGCGGAAATTTGCTTTAACCAAACTACCTGTGCTAACACTGAAAAATGGTACTGATGGAGAAAGCAGCACGTTTCTGTAAACTCATTTACCAAATAAATTAACCATCCATCCATCTCCCATAACCAGCGCAGAGATACAGTGAGCCTAGAGTCTGTTCCAGGAAGCACAGGGCACAAAGCAGGGGGCACCCTGAATGGGAGGCCAGTTAAAATAAGCATCCATTTCAATTAATGTTTTTTTTTTATTATTGTTTTGTGATGAAACTCCATAGTAAGGCACCGAAATTAAGGGTTAGCCTTTCCACCATACAGTTGTAAGGATTTCAAAAAATATATAGAAAACATAGAGGTAGAACGTTCAGGTTCCGAATGTAAATATTCAGACCAAGATTTTGTTTCAACCCACCAGTTGAGCATAAAGAGTCACAGTCACAGAGTATTGGCAACTATTATAACTAACAAAACAAAATCTTAGTCTGGATTTTTACTTTGTGAACCAGAATTTTCCAGTCGTGTGTGTGTGTGTGTGTGTGTGTGTGTATATTTGCTTTTGTCCATATACTTATATGTCCATATACTTATATATACTTTATATATATATATAAGTATATGGACATATAAGTATATGGACAAAAGTATTGAGACACTTACTAGAATTTTATGACATCTCATTCTAAATCCATTGCCCCCTAAACCCCCACCCCACCTTAGCAGCTATAATAGAAATATAATCGAGATTTGGGAGTTGCCTTTGGGAATTTTTGCCCATTAATCCAGAAGAGCATTTCTGAGGTCAGGCACTAACGTTGGATATGAAGGTCTGGCTCACAATCTCTGTTCTAGTTCAACCCAAAGGTGTTTGGTGGGGTTGAGGTCAGGGCTCTGCGTGGGCCAGTCAAGTTCTTCCATACCAAACTCACCCAACCGTGTTTTTATGGACCTTGCTTTGTGCACTCGGGCACAGTCATGCCGGAACAGAAAAGGGCCTTCCCCAAACTGTTCCCACAAGGTTGGAAGCTTGGTATGCTGATGCATTAAGAGTTTCCTTTACTGGAACTAAGGGGCCCAGCCCAACCCCTGAAATACAACCCCATACCATTATCCCTCCTCCACCAAACTTTACAGTTGGCACAGTGCAGTCAGGCAGGTAACATTCTCCTGGCGTCCGCAAAACCCAGACTTATCCATTAGACTGCCAGACAGAGGAGTATGATTTGTTACTCCACAGAACACATTTCCACTGCTCCAGAGTCCAGTGGCAGTGCGCTTTACACTACTCTCTCTGACACTTGGCATTGTGCTTGGTGATGTGAGGTTTGCATGCAGCTGCTCGGCCATGGAAGCCCATTCCTCGAAGCTCCCGTATATAGTTTTTATGCTGGGATTAATGCCAAAGGAATACTGAAACTACATATATTGAGTTACCAGAGCGTTGGCAACTTTTACACACTATGCGCCTCAGCACTTGCCGAAACTGCTCTGTTACTTGGTCTGTCACTTCATGGCTGAGTTTCTGTTGCTTCTAAACGCTTCTACTTTTCAATAATACCACTTACAGTTGATGGAATATCTAGCAGGGAAGAAATTTCATGACCTGACTCATGCAAAGGTCGCATCATATGACAGTACTGTGTTTGAAATCACAGAGCTCTTCAGAAAGACCCAAATGTTTGTAAACCTGACTGTATGGTTAGGTGCTTGATTTAATTTGATTTGCTGTGGTAATGGCTCTGAATGAAACACCTGTCCCTATATATATATATATATCTCAGTGAGAATGATTTTGAAGTTACAGTATACCTTTTGCATTTTAGTCTAATTATAGTTCAATATTTGGTAAAGCTGCCCTAATTCATTCATGGTTTTCACAAGAGCACAACAATGCCTTCCTTTCTGGGATTTGAATCCTTTTGCCCTCCTTTTTCTGACAGTGAAGTCATTTGTACTGGTGTGAATAGCTAATGCAATCTCTTGGTTTTGAAATCTGAGTTAAATACTGTTTTCTAACAAGAATGGCTATATATACTATGCCCCCTACAGTTTTTTTTAATGCGCAATTGTATATAACCCATCCAGCTATTTTCTATCCTGTTTATCCAGTTTCGTGGGAATTCTATACAGCTGTGCTGAATAGCAATTTCAGCTACAGGCATAATGCATTCAGTTCCACCAGGGAAGACTGCCACGATAATATTAAAAGGCCATGCGGATTCTGGGCACGCTTTCCTCTGGAAATTAAGTGTTTAATTACCGTTGATTCCGTGCCAGATCTTTATTTTCTGGACAGCTCAGCTAGGCTCCACGTAGGGCTCCAATTTTAAAGCACATCCCCCTGCTTCACCAATCTGTCTGTCTGTGGGATCGTGACATATCAGTTCCTGCATGTTCGACATAGTAAATTCTGCAGCTTAATTAGTTGAGGATATAGCTGCAGCTCACTTGACTTCTCGACCCCCCAACCTGCAGCTTTCCAGCCACATCCTTAATCTCTGCACCGCCCACTACTCTGAAATCACGGTGCGATGACGTAGCTGAGGCTAACGCAATAGCGCAGGGATGCTTGGACACATACGTAGGACAGAGAGGGTCTACATTTCGTCTTGGTCCTGATTTCCTGCCAAAATGCTTTTTCGGGTTGCTAGGCGAGACATCAGGAAGCAAACGTGAAGTCCAGAAAAGGCCGTCACTTAGGAAACCAGACAATAATTAAAAGCTGTAGCAAGTGAATGGGAAAAAAACAGCCCTGAGCTATAGCACAGTTTACAAAATGCACTGCAGTGAACCAAAGTCCCATGTGGGCACTGGGTCCCTTAAGCACATGGCTTTATGAATATATAATTCCCTTGTTAAAATTTTATTGAACCCGTCCATGGTAGATTATCAAGGACTGTCTATGCAATCTACACCACTGACTGTGATCCTGTCTGGTGCTAGTTTGGTATCACATTCTACATTGCCAGTCAACAGCTGTCATAAATAATTATTGTTAAATAACCATTAATTGTGATTCTTCCAGCCATTTTAATTACTAAGTTGATGCATGACAGGTGCATGACATTTTTGTAGACTAATTTTTCTGCTCATGTCCCATTTTGTTGCAAATTCATGTAGCCATGATATCTGAACATCAAATTGTCAAAATCCCAGCTAAACCATGTACAGGATAAGCAGTTAAAATGGGTGCAACGTGTCTGGAACTAATGTCTCAGCTGAAATAACGGTGCCTGTAAAAAAGCATAAATGATGTCAGTTCAGACGTTTCTACGGCATCATTGGGTCCCCCTTCGACATTGTGCGATCCCAATGACTTGCCCCAGAGAACTCCTCAAAAAACATTTTCCAGTTGCTGTTGCATGTTAAATCGCACAATTCATTTTACATCTCAGGGATACAGGTAGGGCAACACTCTGTGGACTCAGATGCATCACATTTGTTGTCTTAACTGCTAAGAGGTCCAGTTTTGTAGTCAACAATTCAAGGACATCCACTTGGCAGTTAAGCAGGAGATTGTTGCCCTGCGTGACTCATTAAGAACAGGTAGCGTAGCAGAGTAATGACATGGAACCGAAATACAAAGGTCTCCATTCCATTATTCCCGTTGTAGAATTCCTATGCACAATTGTTGTGTTGAAATTACAGGTCTATAACTTTGTAATAAGCATTCTAGGGTCACTAATACCTAGTGATGGGCAAAATGCACTTGCATGTACATGGTGCTCTCTGGGCAAAATGCATGCCCCAAAGCAAACTAAGAGCACCATCTAGTGGGGTCAAAAAATACAGCAAATGGTTCATGAGGCGGGGGCGGCACGGTGGTGCAGTGGTTAGCACTGTTGCCTCACACCTCTGGGACCTGGGTTCGAGTCTCCGCCTGG